>CAJPDP010975542.1:0-11443 GCA_905336975.1 Bombina variegata variegata
AGTGAACTACTACTGATTGTGCTCAAGGGCAGGGCATTCCTCTCCTTTTGTATAACTCAATTATTTCACCTACAACTGTAATGTACCAAAATATTGTACTTGTTTGTGTATTTAATGCATCCCTGTAATGTTCCATTATTTCTTGTATAGCGCTACGTAATCTGCTGGCGCTTTATAAATACCTGATAATAATAGTAATAATTGGTAGATTACTCTATTTTAAGATGGACATATATATGTGTATAGTATGTCTAATAGCATACCTTACTAAATTATCAATGTATTCATATATTTGTACTATATATGTAAAACATCCCAGAGTTAGATAGAACTGAGTAGAACCTTTACTGATCTACACTACTCAATAAGTTATGAAACCGTCCACAATTGTTTTAAACAATGCATGTGAACAATCATTAATAGACTGTGTAACTCTCTTTACATGAAGCAATGCTAGTCCAAATTGGTGTTGAGTCCTCTAGGGCTCAAAGTGCCTAGGATGTAGATCCATCTTGCCTCCCACTGGAGTAGGGTCCTTGCTCTGTCCCCTCCTCTCACTGGTGGTGGTATGTGGTCTATTATGGTGTACCTTAAGTCCGAGACTCTGTGCCCCTGCTTCGTCAAAGTGCCTAGCCACCAGTTGTTCAGATTACTTCTTCGCTATGACTACCATAATGGCCATTCTATGGTTTGCCATACGTGTTCTCAGTGTGTCCACTGTTTTTCCCACATAGAATTTCCCACAGGGACAGTGCAGGAGATAAACTATGTGGGCAGTGGTACACATCACTCGATGTTTTAAGTAGAATTTCTTGTTCTTGTAAGGATGGCTGAAAATGTGTCCAGTTGTCTGACCATTGCAGGTCACACATCCCAGGCATCTGTAACAACCCTTTGTTTGATGAAACCATGAACTCGGTGTATAACACTCCAAGATATTTTACATATATAGTACAAATATATGAATAAATTGATAATTTAGTAAGGTATGCTATTAGACGTACTATACACACACATATATATATATATATATATATATATATGTCCATCTTAAAATAGAGTAATCTATCAATGACTAGGATCCTATGATAAGTCAGGAGGACATAATGCACCAATTTGCTAATAGTGATCATGCGGATTGTTTTTATACATGTTTTTAACTTCTCACCAGCAATAGTCACTTATACGTTTTCTTGTGTGATAGCATTTTCTAATAGGTATATTACGAGTTGCCATGGACGCTTTGAGGTTGCGTTGGGGTTGCCATGAGATATAAGTAAGGTAGGGGATACATTGTGTGTATATTATTGTCTGAAGACGGGTAACCCCAAAACGTCAAGTATGGATTAAAATCCTTTTTTTGAGCATCAAGACCCTGTGATTGTCAATGTATCCATTCTTGGGTGGATTTATATATGTATATATGCAAAAAAACATCATGCTGAATTTTGTATTCGTTTTACATCAATATGCAAAACAGTATATGCAACACACATAAAAATGTTTTATTGTAAGTTATAAAACAATATATACAAAATGTATTAATACAACTTTTTGTAACAAGGCGTATTTATAGGTGAATGACGTCACAACCAAAGGAGAGTTCTCATTCCATGGCCCTTCCGATGTGGTATCCGTAGCAACTACATAAAAAAGTATGACGCAAACGTACGCGACCAAAGACATTGCCCCTCCCCTTGAAAGGTAAGAAAGCGTAAAGAGGGAGCATAGTCACCAAGCCCCGCCTATTTGTTTCTGACGTACAGTATGTTTTTTACAAAATTTCTCATTGGTCTTTATGAAGCGCAGAGGTGACATGATTGGGTCATCAGTCTGTGACGCTTGCGTAGGAAAATCTCGCGATAGCAGCCGGCGTCGCTTCTCTTTACTCCACCTCTGACAGGGTAGCGAGATTTTTCGAGATCTTCCCCGGCTCCATTCATCCCTTCGCAGACAGTAGTGCGACTGCTCGCCGGATCCTGGTGTTCATCACTCTGCTACAGACATGTCGGTGGTGGGAATAGATTTGGGATTTCAGAGCTGCTATGTCGCTGTGGCCCGGGCTGGAGGCATCGAAACTGTTGCTAATGAGTACAGCGACCGCAGTACCCCGTGAGTATGCACGTCGCCGCCATGCTTTCTGTCACTATTACTGTACTCATGCTCCACTCATTACTAAGGGTGTAAACTGACGGATAACTAACACCTTTGTTTCATCCTGTCTAACCTGCGGTAATAAAGATAAATAAGGATTTGACAAATATATTTAAGATTCTTGAACCCCTGACTTATATTTGTTTGGCTCTGGTATGGATTCACATTTTTAAATTATTAAGTCTCCACACACATTTCTATACATTTTAATATCCATTTTAATTTTATAATTAACTGTGTCTTATGAAATGGTATCAAACAGCAACATTTTCTTTCGTGATTAAAGGGACACTGAACCCAATTTTTTTTTTCTTTCATGATTCAGGAAGAGCATGCAATTTTAGCAACTTTCTAATTTACTCCTATTATCAATTTATTTATTCTCTGTGTCTTTATTTGAAAATCAAGAATCTAAGTTTAGATACTGGACCATTTTTGGTAAACAACCTGGGTTGTTGCTTATTGGTGGACAAATTCACCCACCAATAAACAAGTGCTGCCCAGTGTCTGAACCAAAAAATGTCTGTCTCCTTAGCTGCCTTCTTTTTCAAATAAAGATAGCAAGAGAATGAATAAAAATTGATAATAGGAGTAAATTAGAAAGTTGATTAAAATTGCATGCTCTTCCTGAATCATGAAAGAAAAAATTTGGGTTCAGTGTCCCTTTTGGGTAGAATATACAATTTTAGACAACTTTCCAGTTTGCTTTAATTATCAAATTTGATTCATTCTCTTGTTATCCTTTGTCAAAGGAACATCATTGCACTGCTGGCAGCTAGATGAACATATATAGTTAGCAAATGACAAGAGACAAATGTTTGCAGGCACCAATCAGCAGTTAGCTCCCACTAGTGTAGGATATGTACATATGTTTTCAACAAGTGATACCAAGAGAATGAAGAACTTTTGAAAAAAGAAGTGAATTTAAGTGTTAAAATGACATGCTCTATCTGAATCATGAATGTTTCCTATCCCTTTAACCTCTGTGAAAAGGTTAAACATGTTGTTAAACCTCCAAAATATCTTTAAACACAAAATTAAAGCTTCATACTGTTAGAGCTCTATTGGTACAAAGTTGTACACATCTACTGAGCCAATCAGGGACTTAATGTTAGTAACGGCCAATTACCAAGCTGAAGGTGAATAAATAGTTGATGTACCATTGTTCATAGTATACATAATTAGTTATGAAATCACTGTTTTGCAGTAGATTCCCCCCCCCTGTTGTTTTTATTTCTAAAGCGAAGCTACATTGCTAGGTTACTAAAAATGCTCTCATTCTATCAGCAGATGTTGAGCTTTCATTTCAGTTTAGAATTATATGCAATGTGGATTTATCTTAAGGTCAGTGTACCATCGATTAAAAAAAAAAAAAGTATGATGCCAAAAACATAACGCAGTTACTCGCCCGTCAGGCAAGTGGATATTTTTGAGATATATGTTTAGGTATAAGCTAGATTTCATGAAGGACACAGAGACAAGTATTCTGCTTTAACTTTTTTTACTGCTAAATGCTGCGTTTCAACGTATTACAGAAAAAAACAAAAGCATAGAATACAGCACAAACATTAAAATAAACGTGAACAATGAGAAAAGTTTGTGGAAAAAGATGGAGACAAAGAACAGTTCAGATTTCTTTTAGGATCCATATAGTGACCAATAATCCCCAATGAGAGTCCTCTCTTGGATTTGTTGAGAAAGGTGAAATCGAAACCAAACTGGAAAAACAGGAGCAGTCAAAATATTATGAAACTGAACAAATAGAAGAAAAACGTGGAATGAGGAGAAACTTGACACAAAGGGTTGTCATTGACTGGACATCGTGGAAGGTAGGTAGTTCAAGGGACAACTGGATTTATGAATGATGGACAAAGTGTAGATATTTCTGCAGAGGGTGAAGACTTAGAGGTATGTGTCTATTTTGTAGACTCTATAGGGTTGTTGGAGGCATCGGAGGGAAAGTTAAGAAGCAACAGGTTTAATTAAAGGGACACTAAACACATTTCATTCACCTTCTTCTAATTATGGGTATCGCCATTATGGAACCTAGTTTATGCTGCAGGTATCTGAAGGTGAGTTTCTGCACATGTGCAAACACATCAGCACTGTAATGCAGTAAAAAATAAATACATTTCAACATGGCTGCTCCCATGACTAGAGGGAGGCAGAGAATAACTTCAATACTATGCTTTATAATATGTTTTTAGTATTCAATGTTCCCTTTAATTTGATAAAAATCCATGGAGCATAGGAAATTTTAAACATGAGGCAAATGAAATGCCAAGTTTACAAGCACAAGTATGTGAGCAGCACTACAATAGAAGAGCCAGGAGTGTATGTATGTAATAAAATAAAGTATAATGATAAATACAATAATTATCCTAAACACAAATGTTAATACTGGATAAAAGCAAATAAAAGAAAAAAAAAAAGTTGTGGCCATCGAATTGAATAACATTAATTGTCCTAAATGAGATGACTAAAAAAAAATATTCCAACTGAATGTAAAAGTCCAAAAATCTGTTGCTTAACCCAATTCGGTTATATAGATAAATAACATTTTTCAGTGTCACTTAATAGCAATAGCAGTTCCATAGTGATAAAAAAGCTCAAAGAAGAGCTCAGTTATACATCCCGGGAGAACTAATTTGTAGACTTACTGGACATATGGCTACATGATAGTCTGCGGGTACCGGAATCACTTGATGTTAATACCAGATGCCTAGTTTCTAGATTGTACTTACTTTGGCATCTTCCACCAAGTGACCTTGCCACTGGAATTGAAGATATTTCTGGGCTGAAGGGTCTATAGGAACAATACGCCGGTAAGGTAAGGCAAATTAATGCCTTCCATTTTTTAATAAATGGTTACAAAGAATTTTTAAGGTGTGCAAATTTAAAACTGGACAAAATAGTTTTTGTTTGTTTGGTTTTTTTTGTTTTTGTTTTTTTACTCAGAAGAGGTTGCTTATTAATCATTCTGAAAAATACAAGGTTCTATTTCCTGTTCTGATATGAATTTGTTGATTTCTGATTGTAGCGTCTTCGATTGAAAAAGTAATGGGTTGTGGAAGTTGAATTTTGACCGGAAAATATAAAAATTCGATTTCTATGCCCTTTATTTTGTTTAGAATCTGTGGTGATAAGAAGCCAGTTTTCTGTGAAGAGATATTCTGTCTCCTGCTTATGTAAAGGGGAAAATGTGGTGTGAAATTGGGAAAACTTACTTTATGAAAGTCTGGAACGAGTTTTAGATCTGAATCCTCTTGACTGCCAGGGTCTTAATTGGGAAGGGAAAATTTAGGAGGTGAAGGTTTCAGTGAGTTGGTGTTGGGTATTGAAACTGGGGCCTGTAGATCGTCCGGGAAAGCGGCCACATCCTTTTCCAGCTCTCAAAAACATGGTTTGGATGGATAATTTTTCATTTAGGTTTTGGCATTTTTTTTTAAGGAGGAAAATGCATTACCATAAGTAATTATTCAATGAAGGACAAAAAAGAAAGCCATTAGCTTTAGTATTCGGCTATTTTAAAGCCATATCAGACAGTTTAGGGTTAATCTTTCTAAGGATGGATTTGCAACCTTTCAATAGAAATGGAGGTATTAGCATTCCCAATGCGGCATAAAGAAGCCACTGACTGACCACTTGGGGTTTTAGCAGAGTATTAGTGGCAAGTCTAATAACTCTAGTATTTTTATTAGAGGGCCCATAGAGTCTAATAACTTCTATTGACAGATTTGTCAAGATCTTTCAAGTGTGTTTTTTTTATTTTTTTATATTAAATTCCGGGGAAGAAATAAATTTGACTATATTAGGGTCCACCTCTGGGATGTTTGCCGAATTGTTTGGAAGAATAGGCCTGGGATATTCTGCTCACATCTTGCTTGTTGCATTGTTTTTAAGGAATCCATCCTGTGTTCCACAAAATCAGGAGCCTCTTTAGAGTCTAACCATTCAGGAGCTTATTGGGGTTCAATCGACTGTTTCCAATACTATCTGTAAAATGTATCATTTGTGTTATCCCTATTTTTTATATTCAGATTTAGAAATTCTTTTACACCTTTCAGGGGCAGGTGAATTATCTGATGTTCAGATTCATCATCAGTTTTTTTTTTTTTTTGGTTAGGAGAATCAGAATCTTTATCAGAATTCGAGTTTTTATTCTCACTGTGAGTCAGAAACAATATGAAAGGTGTCATTTATGTTTACGACTAAGTTTTCCTTCTGTGCCTGAGGGAGGAGGTGTTTTCTTTTTAGTTCCCACACCTTTGGGAAGTATGGTACTGCAGACTAGTATGTGAGGATTTAGCCTCTATTCATTTAGTAGGAGACGGTTTTCTTTTTAAAGTCTTACGGGTTTGTTTTTTTATTTTTAATATGGAATAAAATATTAATTTGAGAATTCAAATAAATTTGAAATTGAAATGTCATTCATAAGTTTTACAGTTTTTTTTTTTTTTTTTTGTAACATGTTTGTCAGAGGACATTTTAAATGTAATGTTTCAATGTAATAAAATATAGTAGATGAAAATAGTTAAAATGTGTTGAAAATGTAAAGGGGATAATCTTTATAATATGTTTAAGGGAGAAAAAAAAACAGAGGGAAAGATAATTAAATGTGAAACACAGTTAATTAAAGTAACTAAATTGAAATGTAACCAAATGATTTATTTAGTCCTACTTAAGGAAACGGACAAAATCATGCAGAGAAATCACTCTCAAAAGAGGGTGGGAAAAAACTGAGGGGTGGGTAAATAGAATGGTTGCTGATGGCACGTGCATAAATGGAGAAAAACGGAACAGAGAGAAGAAACACATACATCGACATACATCGACATACATCGACCCGGGAAGGGAAAAACGGAGCTGCGATCAGCATTGATACAATAAATCGCTTGCTGCCTATCGAGTTCCATGGGACAGCCACTTGAAACCAAGAGCTGACATTTATAGGATCGAATTTTAGTCATTGGTCAAGTTCTCCTCCTAAAACACTTGCTATGAAAGATATAAATACAACAATCTATTGCTGTGAAAGCTATAGAGACTAGGGATGATACGGCAGAGAGCCTCAGCTGTTTGAGAGGATGTGCAGATAAAGGTACCTGTATACACATCTGGTGACTTTGTCCTGTTGCTTACGCTTACTGGTCTGCTACTAAAACTGAAATATACCAGGTTTTATCAATTGCAATATCTTTGGAACCTTTAGTTTTTATTTTTAATAAGTTTCCAAAGATTACATGTAAATTCCGTTTGTATTTGCTATCCCTTATGGTAAAGGGGCATGACATTATTATTATTATTATTATTATTATTATTATTATTATTATTATTATTAATAATTCAGATAGAGCCTTTGATTTTAAACAATTTACTTCTACTATCAAATTTTGTTTTGTGCTCCTAGATATAATTTGGTTGAAAGGATACGTAGGTATGCTCAGAGCTGCTGATTGGTGGCTGCACATATATGCTTCATGCTATTGGCTCACCCAGTGCATTAACTAGCTCCCAGTAGTGCATTGCTGCAGCTTCAATAAAGGATACCAAGGGAATAAAGCACATGAAATAGAAGTAAATTGGAAAGTTGGAATTCTCTATCTAAATCATGAAAGACATTTTTGGTTTCATGTCACTAACTGCGCCTGTTAAGTTTACCTAAGGTCCAGCTATGGAGAAAAAGCGTTTCATTCCTATTACGTTTAGAAAAATTCTATTATGTACAACTTAAACAAACCATAAAATATTAAGATGATTCATGTGTAGAGGTCTCTCCTGATTTTCGTATGACACATGGTGTATTTGTATTTTTCTTTCATCTCAAACACAAAGAACTCTGGGGTATGAAGCTTTGAAAATAGACAACCTACAATAATAGACTAAAATAAAATTGAATCTCTTTTTGGTTTGAGCCCTTTGTCTTAATTCAAAGTTACCTTTGTTTATAAGTTTGAAAAATTTCAATAAAAAAAGAGGAAAATTTGAAGAAGAAAAAAATAAACTAAGAAGGAAAATATTTATTGGAAAAGAGAGAAAAAAATATAATACTATGTAGAAAAAATTAGAAGGGTAAATGAGTATAATGTGATAATATAGAAAATTTAAATCAGAATTGTTCTTGTGACCGTGTGATTTCAATGATGGAATCGGGTCATGGGGAGTGCCTATGATGGTAGGCACGCCCCCAGCCCACGATCCCATATAGGAATGGGCTATGGTTTCAGGACAGCCAAACACTTAAGACGTTCAGTGCTGGTCCTAATGGTGCTCAGTACAAGTTAGGATGGCATAGAACAGCATCAAAATTGCATGCTCTAATGGATTAGAGCATGCCTTTTGACTGAGAGCAAGAAGACTCGGGGGGGGGGGGGGGTATTGGTCACTATATGGGTCTTATAATAAATCTGATTGGTTCTTTGTCTCCAGCTTTTTCCAAAATCTTTTCTAATTTGTTCTGCTTTCTAGTGACTTCTTGTGTGTTTATTTTAATGTTTGTGTTGTATTCTATGTTTTCTTTTTTTCTGTAATACTTTGAAAGCAGTAAAGAAAAGCAAAATAGTAGTCTCATCTCCTGTAATAAAATAGCATGCACACAGGACCAGTAAAATGCCATTTGCATCCACACACAGGATAGTCGCAAGCCATATTAGAAAATAGGAACATTCTATGTGTTGCAGATGGTGAGGATTTAGTTGTAGCCCCTGAGACTGACTAGCCAGTAAAGGGACAGTATACTGTGAAATTACTTTCTCCTTAAAGGACCAGTAAACACAGTAGATTTGCATAATCAACAAATGCAAGTTACAAGACAATGCAATAGCACTTAGTCTGAACTTCAAGTGAGTAGTAGATTATTATTTTTTTCCCTGACAATTTTAAGTTATGTCTATTTCCACTCCCCCTGTACCATGTGACATCTATCAGCCAAACACAAATGCATACACGTACCATGTGAAAGCCATCAGCCAATCACAAATGCATACACGTTTATTCTACACATGCTCAGTAGGAACTGGTGACTCAAAAAGTTTAAATATAAAAACACTGCACATTTTCTTAATGGAAGTAAATTGGAAAGTTGTTTAAAATTACATGCTCTATCTGAATAATGAAAGTTTAATTTTGACTTGAGTGTCCCTTTAATTAAAACAACTTTGTCAATTAATACACTTTATTAAACCAAAGCAGTTAGGATGTGAGCTAAGATCCCCTGTGCTTTTCTTCCATAACATCACTAAAAATATCAGCATTTGCAATCAAATCACATTTACAAAAAAATAAAAAATAAATAACAACTATAAAAACTTTCACAACACTTTTTCCTTAGTAAGTAGATGGGGTTTTAAGCTTTGACCTTTTGTTACATCACTCAAAATTGGAATGAAATTCTGTCCCTGGAGACAAAACAGTAAAGCATGAAGGCCAGCGTATTAATCTAAAAAAGTAACAATGCCCCTTGGGTGACAAGTGGCATCAAACCAACAAGCCAATTTAAATTCTTTTCATTGCACTATTTGCTAAAAAAAAAGATTATTTACTTAGGTTTCTGTAATGTCAAAATAATTTCTACTGTTTTTGTTCCCTGTTGAATCTGAACACAACTTCAAAGAAAATACAGTAGATTCTAAAATTAAACATGATTAAAGAATTTTAAAGCATTGTAGATAAAACATGGATATTTTCTATTGAAACAACATAACTGGATTACTTTTGTCACAATCAAATAGCTCAATTAACTTCTGAAAATCTACCTAGGGCTTTTTGATGATTTTGCATGCAAAGTAATAGGTGCTTTATGCTAATAAAGTACAGAGAAGATATCTGCCTAAGTAGCGGTGCACATTTAATTAGGAAAAGTTCTGATGTATGATATCATCATTTCAGTGTTAATAGAAAATAATTAAGGGCTAGATTACGAGTGGCGCACTAACTGTAGCGCATAAGTGATATAGGGTATGTTGCGGCTCTTTGCCCGCAACGGAAATAAGGCATGTATTATGAATTGAAAGGAAACGCATTCGCTTGAGTGCAATTAAATTTAATGTGGGTTGGGTTAGCACACCTGATTAACTGGTACACAAGTAAAAAATGTACAAAAAACATCAAAAATACATTTAAATATACAGTTTCACTCATAAAACCACTGATAAAAATTATTAAAACAAATTGAATTAAAAAGTTATAAGGGCTCAAAGATATGAGGTCTCAGGTGTTAGAAAAAAAACATACAAAGGGCTTTAACATATAGATACATATAATATATGTTTAAATGTGTACATATGTATTTAAGTATTTATGTGTTTACTGTATTGTACATATTTCACATTCCAATGTTCTTTACTTACAGGATAATGTACTTTTTATTGTAAATATATATGTATACCTATAGCTGCATATCTATTCCTATAGATATATAGGTATCTATCTATCTATCTATCTATCTATCTATCTATCTATCTATCTATCTATGTATTTTACATGTACGTGAACATTATCAGATATATATTGAAACATATATTTAATAAAAAGTACACCATTTTTTATGTGAAGAACATAGGAATGTAAAATATGTGTAGCGCGCAAGGGGTTAGCAATTTAGAACTAATGTGGTCGGGTTAGGGCACATAAAGAATTGCTATCTTCAATGCACATTATTGAAATATTAAATATACATGAAAAAAATAATACATTTTTTTTTAATTATTATATATACTTTAATATATATATTAAAAATCTTTATTTAATCCCTTTAGAAATCCCTTTCCAAACACTTTAGAATTGTACATCAAAAAGAAATCCTAGAAATATAATTAAAGGGGTACTGGTCAATATTTAAATGCAATTACATATTTGAATAGAAACATATTTGTATTGGCAAAATTGCTTCTTGTAAAAGCTATCACTGTTTTTGTGTTAACATTTTTCTCTTCACATGCATGTGAAGCATTGCTAGATGGTCAGAGTGCACCAGCATTTTAAATACCGCAGCTGCTCCCATCTCCAGTGGGGCTTGTATCATGTCAGCAATTAACAAATTGAGTAATTACCAAATGATACAAGCACTTTAGGCTGTCTGAACAAGTGCTGTATTTAAAATGCTGGTGCACGGAGCCTACTTAAACAAACTCTTGAAACAGCAATAACACTTATTACAAGCATTTTTGCCAATACATGTATAATGCAAAAATTATTCTATTCAAAAGTGGAATGTACCCATGTGCATTCCCGTTTTGAATGGAATGTCCCTTTTTAAATAAGAGATGCATGATCCTATAAGTATGTGTCT
>CAJPDP010975692.1:0-10000 GCA_905336975.1 Bombina variegata variegata
ACACTAACCATTCTTTATACCAGTTCCTCTCCTCCATTGCTATCCCCTGAACCCCTTTAGCATGTATGCCTAAGAGTCCAGCTGTTCGTAGATCACCTTCTTAAGAGCTGACTACAACAGTGCAACTCTTGGCAGGGCCCTCTACCCAAGTGATCCCTATAATTGTTTTGTTGTACTCCCTTTGTTTATAGTGCTGCGAAATCTATTGGCGCTCTACAAATAACCGATAATAATAATAATATAAAATATCTTTATGTGCAAATATATGCCAAAAATGTCATAAAATGTTTTTATGTGGCCACATAAACCAATGTAAATAATGCCCACTAGAGGGAGCCATTGTACAACCAGAGGTTGATTGGTGCGAAAAACTAAGATTTAAAAGCTGTGTGTGCATGTATTGTAACTTATAGCATGATAATGATTATGATTTTATGTACTTGTTATAATATTTATATTAGCGCCATTATTGTTGGCATTTTAAGTAATAATAATTATATTATAGCTATGTTCATCTCTGCAAATCCATTTATTAATGCATGCTTCATTTAGGGGACCTAATGATTCTTTATATACAAGTGAAGTGTGAGAGAATTAATAGTTAAATAGCATGTTCCAATTCTATTGGATATCTATTAATACGAGGATTATAGTTAACAAATAATGAGTTGCATGTATAAGGTCTTTGAACATCAAGCACGGTCTCTTTTATACTCCAGAGCAACATGTTAAGTATAGACATCCAATTAACCAATAAGATTGTGAGGAAGAGTTTATTATATGGTGGAAATTTGTTTATGATTAAGACTTTCAGGGACGAAACTCATAAGACGTGCCTAGCATGTCTGTACTAATTTATGTTGATATCATGTGAGCCTGTTTATATATATATTTTGAATAAAGTATCATTTCTTTTTAGCAGCTCGGGTATTTGTTTTTAATTTACTTCCCAGCAATACAGATTGCTGACTGGGACTGCTAATTGCACATTGTGCGAATCTGTGAGAGCTCCGGGTTATATTTTGAAAGTCACTGGGAACAGTGTACTATTGGTGCAAATTTGATTGGATTATAAAGAGTTTTAATCCTTCCCACCTCCTGAGCTCCCCCAGTCTTAATTTTTGCCTTCCCAGGAGAATAGGTGAATGGTACATTGCTGATACAGTATATTAGGGCTGAAAGGGGTACTCAAAATGCACTGATTCCCGTTATCCCCCTCAAAGGACCGAGAATAGGGCAGAGTGGTGTATAGGTGTACCATAGCCAGTGAATGTCATTCTTTCACTAGCCTGCCACAGTGGTCGCTGGGACTAGTCCTTTAGTCACCTACTGTTGACTGCATCGGGGTACATCCTGAACAATACCCTGAGTTTCCCCTAACTAGAATGGGGACTTTACTACTGGTCACGGGTAAGATCAGTAGTGTGAGTGCACAGCCAGATAAGTAAAAAATATTGACTCACAGTCCACAGGCTTTATTTGTCAGTTCTGCAAGGGGTACTCTAGAGCGAAGGGGACTCTTGATTGTGGGGGACTTGTAATCTGGAACTTTAAATGGGGTTATGCTGCGACTGAGAGACATACGCTATGTAGTTTGGCTGATAAGTGTTGCTATGCAGCGCAGCATTTGGGACTTCACATTTTGCTTAACACTGGTGACATTTCAGGTCTAGTGTACAGAAGCGATGGGCTAGTGGATTTAGTATTATTATAGAAGCACATTATAAAAGTCTATTGTGTATATAATACAAGTGAAGGGAACGTTTATTGTTTCACAGGAGCGCTATAGAGACTATGCTCATCACGGTCTGGAGGCGGAGGGGTTAATGTTGTTTCACACGCTCAGCGCTGTGCTCCCGCCCTCTGCTCCCACCCTCTCTCCTTTCCTGTCAGCACAGCTCCGTCAATACACAGAACATTCTACAGTTCTGCCCTGTGTTTGTTACCTTTATTATATAAAATGCTATTGTTATTTCTGTACCAGTGCATTTGTCACTAAATATTTGACCAGAAAGTTTATGCAATTGTATTTGAAATATTATTGCCTGTTTATATTTGTGTCAAAATGTCTTCTTAAAGAAGACATTATACAATAGATTTTTCTTTACATACATGTTTTGTAGATGATCCATTTATATAGCCTATCTGGGAGTGTTTTTGTAAACATGTATAGATTTGCTTATTTTTTTAATAACATTGAGCTGATTTTTAGACTCCTAAACAAGCCCCAAAGTTTTAGATGTATACTGATGTCTACAGATTCCCGCGGCTCCTGTTTGTATAATCTGTCATTTCATCTGCAGGGGAGTGGGGAGTGTCTGATTTTCCTGTTTCCCCAGCACCTTTTACTGGGTGTCCCAGCCTAACCTCATCAGCAGTGCTAAAATGGGAGCTTCTAAGTAAGTTTTTAAAAGGTTTTATACTATATTTTTAGAGCAGTATCTGTGCAGTATCTGTAGTCTTATTTATAGTAGTGTTTATTACATACAGTTATATGAAAATTGGTGTATACTATTGCATTAATTTATCTAAGATGGAGCAATCTAGAACTGTCCCCAGTTCTAATAATCAGCCTGTCCCTTCAGAGGATGGACTTGCGGATATTAGTTTTCAGACCAAGTGTTTACTTTGCAAAATTGTTTAGGTCTGTCCTCCAGCTCAATTATGTCATGGTTATGCGGAGGGGATTACCGACTCTCAACCTGTATTTCATGCATTCCCCTCTCAGGGGACTTGGCCCCTACAGTGTGTACATCTCATGGAGGAAATTTATATTTTTCTCCTGATTTTAAACATTACCTTTATTCTCAGATTAAGGAAGTGTTGGGGGTTATGCTGTCTTCAGGTAACCGCAAACATTTTGCACTGGGAGGCTTCTTCAATCTCCTGAGTCAGTCGGCTGACTCAGATTCATTTTCTGATGGCAAACTTTTGTCAGAAAAACAGGATTCTGCCTCTTAAAAAGATTCAGATTCTTCTCCTTTTCTATTCAGACTGGAACATTTGCAGTCTCTTTAAGGTCTTAGTGACTCTGTGAGTAGAGGAGTCATCCTAATCGGAGGGAGACAACTGGATCTCTTGTTTAAACCTATAACTAAACCTGCAGAGGTTTTACAGTTCCTGAAGCCATTTCTCAGGTTATTTCTAAGGAGTGGGAAAAACCGGGTATTGCTTTTGTCCCATTCCCTAAATTAAAAAAAACATGTTTCCAGTTCTCGCTACTCAATCTGAGCTCTAGAAATCTATTTCAAAGGTGGGCGGTGCCATATTTACTCTGGCAAGAAGCACCACCATTCTTTAAGACAGTACCTCTTTTAAGGATCCCATGGAAAGGAAGCTGGAGGCCTAACTCATGAAGGTATTTTTGCAAACGGAATTTCTCTTCAAGCCAGCTGTTAACATTGCCTGTGTAGCAGCCTCAGTCACTCTGTGGTGTGACTCACTTTCTGAGTTGGTTTCAGAGGAAATTTCCCTAGAAGAGGTGCAGAATCGCTTGTGGGGGATCAAAGTTGCCAATTCTTTTATTTGCAAGGCAACTATGTATGTTGGTAGTTGAATGCGAAAAAGACATGGTTGGCTGATATGGTTTTAATAGAAGACTTTCAAAGCAAGTCTTTATTCAGTCAGGGCCTGGATTCCATTATTGCCACTGTTATGGGTGGTAATGGCGCTTTCTTGCCTCAGGATAAGTGGTCAAAGAATAAGGCAAGGCCAGGCTGTTTTCATTGCTTTCATCACTCAAGAAATTCAGACGGCTACAGAAAGAAGTCCTTGTCTTCACAAAAATTGGAGGTTCTTGGAACAAATCAAAAAAGTCCAAGAAATCCCCTTCCAATTCATCCAAGTTAGCATGAAGGGGCGTCCCACATGCAAAGTTCTTCTCTGGTTGGGGGCAGATTGAACCTGTTTCAGCAGGCCTGGTTAAGATCGGTTTAGGTTCCCTGGGTATTAAACATAATTTCAGATAGTTACAGAATAGGTTTTTGAATTAGACTATCTCAGGTAGGTTCCTTCTGTCCTATGTTTCCAGAAATCTAGTGAAAGCTTCAGATTTCCTTCAATGTGTTCGAGACTTATAACGCTTGGAAGTAATTTTGCCGGTTCCCAAGGCAGAACACCGCCTGGGATACTATTCAAATCTTTTATAGTACTAAAGAAAGAATTTAATTTCAGACCAATTCTAGGCTTAAAGTCTATGAACAAATTTCTGAGGGTTCCTACCTTCCAAATGGAGACAATTCGCACAATTTTGCAGTTGGTTCAGAGAGGTGAATTTGACCACAATAGATCTGAAGGATGCCTACCTGCATATACCCATTGACAGAGAACATCACAGATTGCTCAGGTTTGCATTTCAGGATAAAAATCAGTTTCTGGCTCCCCCTTTTGGTTTAGTGACTGCCCCTAGGTCTTGGGAGCACTGCTGTCAACTATAAAAACGAGGGATTTCTGTCACTCATTTGGATGACATTTATTCAAGCTCCTCCTTTTCATCTGGCTTCTCTTCATACAGAGACATTAGTTTAGTTTTTGAGAGATCATGGATGGAACATCAATCTTCCAAAGAGCTCTCTGTTTCCAAGTACAAGAGTGACTTTTCTAGGAGTGGTTATAGACTTCGGTATCTAGGCATCTTTCTTTAACAGAGAACCACAGAAAAAAGTTACAAACAGCTTGTGCAGATCTCCAGATTTCTGCTTTGCTGTCAATTGCCCAATGTATGGAAGTTATAGGCTTGATGGGTGCAGCTTCAGATGCCTTCCCTTTTACAAAGTTTCATTTGCCTCCTCTCCAACTTTCTATGCTCCGTCAGTGGAATGGAGATTACTTAGACTTGTCTCAGTCAATATGTCTGGATTACAAGACCAGATAATCGCTCTCCTGGTGGATATCTCACATGTACATAATCCTAGAAGTGCCTTTTCTAAGACCTTCTTAGGTAGTAATCACAACAGATGCCAGTCTTTCAGGCTTGGGGCAATCTTGAGGTGTCGGAAGGCGCAGGCAGTTAGTCACCTCAGGAGGCAAGGTTGCCAATAAATTTATTAGAACTTTGAGTGATCTTCTGGGCCATTCAGAGTTGACCCCTTCAGAGAGAGAGATCTATTTCAGATTTCAGTCAGACGTCAGGGCTGTTGCTTCTATAAATCATCAAGGAGGAACCAAGAGTTCTCTGGCAATGAGGGGGTGTCTCTTTTGGGCAGAACACAATCAGTGCATAATTGCAGCCATTCACATTCTGTGAGTCAACAATTGGAAGGCAGGTT
The DNA here is from genome assembly GCA_905336975.1 of Bombina variegata variegata. NCBI lineage: Eukaryota > Metazoa > Chordata > Amphibia > Anura > Bombinatoridae > Bombina > Bombina variegata. The sequence goes on from CAJPDP010975692.1 coordinate 5,268, forward strand.
TTCTCAGTCATTAAACCTTTCATTCGGGAGAGTGGTCTCTCAACCAAGAAGACTTCAAATAAAAATTGTCACTCGTTGGGGGGAGACAGGAGATAGACATGATGACATCTCAAATCACAAACTCACAAAATATTGTTCGAGATCAAGTGATCTTCAAGCGACTCTCACAGATACGTTGATGGTTCCTTGGTCTTATCATCTGATATACATGTATCCTCCTCTTGTTATGCTTCTTCAAGTTATAGCTCAGATCAAATACAAAGGATCCCCAGTAATTCTCATTGTTCCAGCATGACCACGCAGGACATGGCATGCAGATCTACCGATGCTCCCCTGTGGTAGCTTCCGTTAGGTCGGGACCTTCTTTCACAAGGTCCATTCATACATCCAGATTTACAGTCTCTAAACTTCATGGCATGGAGATTGAGTTTTTAGTTCTTCCTTAGCATGGTTTACAGGAAATGTATTACAACACGTGTAAGGTGTTTTTGTCTTGGTGTGAATCTCAGGGTTTCCGGTGCTATTATTTTTGAATTCAAAGGATTTTGCAGTTCCTTCAGGACGGATTAGATAAGGGTTTATCTGCAATGTCCTTGAAGGGTCAAATCTCAGCTCTTTACACTTTGTACCATAAAAATAACGGATATACAAGAGCAGCTTCTCCACCATGGAATCTTAGTTTTGGTTCTGAGATCCTTACAAGTTCATCCTTTTGAGCCTATGCACAATGTGGACATTCAACTGTTGTCTTGGAAAACCTTGTTAATTTTTTTTTGGCCATTTTATCAGCAAGAATGGTTTTTGAGCTTTTCACTTTATATTGTAAGTCTCCTTATTTAGTGTTCCATTAGGAAAAGGCAGTTTTGAGAACTCACTATGATTTTTTATATACTCTTATACAACTTGGATTTAGTTAGGGTTTTATCTTCAAGCTTCCAAGGATTTTAGACAGTCTTTGTCTTTTCATTTTTTAGGACATTGTAAGGGTCAAAAAGCTTCTGCAGTCACTTTGGCTTCCTGGTTAAAGCAACTGATTTTGAAGACTTTCTTGAGGAGGGGATATCACCACCACCTCACATCACAGCTCATTCTACTGGATTTGTTTCCACATCTTGGGCTTTCAGAAACAAAGTGTCCATTGAATAGATTTGCAAAGCTGCTACTTGGTCTTCTATCCTATACTTTCACAACGTTTTATCATCTTGATGTTTTTGCCTCTTCAGAGTCCGCTTTTGGTAGGAGAGTTCTCCAGGCAGCAGTGTCTGGTCAATGGTGTGCCTGCTTAGTTTTTTGTCCAAACCTTTTTTCATGTTATAATGGACTCCACAGCTTGGGTATTGGATCCCAACTGTTATGACTTGTGAACTCTCACCACCTTATGAAAGAAATACAATTTATGCTTACCTGATAAATGTCTTTCTTTTGTGGTGGTGAGAATCCACAAGACCCAGTCATTATTTAGGTTTTTTTATCCGATGGTTCTGGCATGCACTTCATTGCCCTGCTTTGTTCTTCCTGCTTTTCTGTTTCTTCTCCTTTCTCGGCTATATGACAGCCTAAGGGGAATCAGGAGGTGAGAGGGATTAAACTGTTGATATGTTGGGTAATTTTTGCCTGTCTCCTGGTGGAGGGACTTCAATCCCAACTTGCTCGTCAACTCTCACCACCATGAAAGAAAGAAATTGATCAGCTAAGCATAAATTGTTTTCTGTCTCATACCTATTTCCCAAAAAACACACAACGATCCAGAACCCATGCCCATTTCCTTGAAATATATCTTGTTTATTTCTTATACTCTTTAGTGTATTATATTAGAAGACCAGCTATGATTCTGAAACATGAATGTCAAGATAGTTTACCAACTGTCCTTTAAATTATTTAAGAGGTCAACATTTTTTAAACTATTCTCTTCCAAAAATAAATTCTGAAAGCATTGCACACATGGAATCGTTAAAGTGAAGTCAAAGTTTACACTTTCATGATTCAGATAGTTTGTAGGACCTCAGGAGCGTGCCCTTGTTTTTTTGTTCTCTATGGCAGCAGTATTTAGAGCAACGTATAACAATGTTACAAACACAGCTGCCGTAGAGTGCTAAACCAATGTGCACCACGAAAACTAAGCAGATTTGATAAAGGATTATATGCTCTGTCTGAATCATGAAAGTTTATTACTTTAAATTCCATCCTAATTGATTCCTTCACTTGTAACTACAGTGTTATCCCTCACCAGACCCTAGTATCACAACTTTAAGCATGTAACTGAGCTTATTTTCAAACTGTTGCATTCTAAGGTCATGTTTCCATCTGTGTGTATCTGGCTGTGCCTGCATGATATATACTGTCTGGTACACTTTGTCTTTTGCTATTTAACTCTATTTCTTTTTCTCTCTGACAACACTGTTTGTGCTCTGCTCATTTTATTTTTAACAGTGATGACCTAAAACTGAAAAGTACATAGCACACACAAGATATGTCTTGTTGTTTTGGTTTTATTTATACGACCATATGCTTTAGCATTTCTTTTGCAACTATCACCTCTTCCTTTTCCTTTCTAAAAGGCAAATTATTTCTCACCATTTTTTGTGTCATATTTTGATCACTGTCTTCCTTGTAACCTTCATGACCTGCTCGCTTTACTGCATTCGCTTTACTTTGCTTTCTCTTATTTCTTGTTTGTCACTTACAATGTCTTATGCTCAATCTCTTGATCACTCTGGTTTCTGATGAGATAACTCTCTTCACGATTCCTTATTGTAGACTATTGGGGAGAGTCTTATTACAGTGACCTCATCGATTTGCATCTAGCTGGTATGTATGCCCAATTCCCATCCCAGTACTAACCCCACATGTCCCCACTCTCACCCTACCCATCTCCTGCAAGTTACCCTGCACCACAAATCTGAAACAACAAGAAGATTGAAGTCTTTGTGCCAGGGAACACACCTAGTACAGATGAAAACAATCCTGTGTAATCAACTCTGTGTTTAACCAGTGTGAATAACATATCAACATAAATCCTCCACATCATGGTGCAAACCTTAAAGGGACATGTAACCCAAAATGTTTCATGATTCAGACAGCATAACATTTCCAATATTCTTCTATTGTCAAATTTGCTTTGTTCTAATTCTTTGTCGAAGAGATATCTAGATAGTTGGCATGCACATGTCTGGAGCACTACATGACCGGAAATAGTGCTGCCATCTAATGCTCTGGCTAATGTTTAACATTGTTGCAAAACTGCTGCTATATAGTGCTGCAGACACGTGCACACTTTTGAAGCTACCTTCCTGCTTTTTAAGAAAGGATAAGAAGAAAAACTAAGAATGTTTGATAATAGAAGTTACATTGGAAAGTTGTTTAAAATTGTATGCTCTATCTGATGAAAGAAAAACCTTGGGGTTTATGTCCCTTTAACTTTTTTATTATATATATATATTTATAATAATAACAAAATTAAATACATACATAATTCAAAAGATCTTTTTTTTTTTTTTTAAAAAGCAATGAGTCTCTAAAAATGAACTATATTAGTGAAAACAGTAGATAAAACAAGATAAACAAAGAAAATGAAGAACTCAATAGCTCAAAAAGTTTTAATTTATTTTTAATATGTAAAATATTTATCAGTTGTGTGTAGTATTTTTTATATATTTTCTAGATAATTTAACTTTAACATGAGCTTAACAGGTTCACAATTTATCTAGAATACATTTAAAAACGTGAAATATAACTGTTTATCAGCAAAAGCTTTTGAGTTCTGTAGAAAAAAAAATCACACGTTCTAGACTGTAGTAAGAAAGCATTTTGTATATAAATAAAGTTGTCTTTGTTAGGTTTTTGTTTTTTAATCAGATTTAAAGCTCTTGTTTTCCATGCAAAGAGATTAAATTTAAAAAATAAAACTGTTTCCACTTTAAGTAGAATATAGTTTAATAGATTATAAATTAAGCCCAAAAATGTTATTTCATGATTCAGTTAGAGAATACAATTGTAAACAACTTTCTAATTTACTTCTATTATCTAATTTGTTTCATTCTCTTGGTATTATTTGTTGAAGGAGCAGCAATGCACTCTACTGGTTTCTAACTGAACACTTGGGTGAGCCAATGCCAATTGGTATATATATGCAGCCACCAATCAGCAGCGAGAACCTAGGTTATTTGCTGCTCCTGAGCTTGCCTAGATAAATCTTTCAGCAAAGGATAAAAAGAGAAGGAAGCAAATTTAATTAAAGAAGTAAATTGTAAAGTTGTTTAAAATTGCATCATCGATCCGAATCATGAAATAATTTTTTTGGGTTTCATGTCCCTTTAAGATTAGCAAATGTAAAGTGGTAAATACAGTTGATTTAAAGTAAAACACACATCCCTTTTAATACTATCATCACTACACAATATTAAAGGGATCATTCAACATATAGAACATTTAACCTGTGAATTGCTAAACCCAAAAAAGTCTCATATTTTTTTTTTCATTTGGTTTCCACATTATATAATCAGGAGATTAAATATGCAGAAAACATTTTTTTTAAATTGTTTTTGTTAAATACAGATTTAATGCCCAAGGAGTTTTAATGGCAGAAACATTTTAGGTGTGAGATTACGGAAAAGAAACACTGACAATGTCGGATGATGTTCAGAAAAATGTTATCTGCCGAAAGCAAGAGCAAGATAGTTAGCTAGGTCAGTAAAGTAAAAACAACACGCTATAACAAATGTGAGTGTGTCATA
>CAJPDP010976179.1:0-12444 GCA_905336975.1 Bombina variegata variegata
TTAAAGGGACATGATTCAGATGGAGCATGCAATTTTAAACAACAACGTATGCTCAGGAGCATGCATGTGTCTGGAGCACTGTATGTCAGCAATTTTGCAAGAATGTTATACAGTAGCAAGAGCACTATATGGCAGCACTTTTTCCTGCCATGTAGTGCTGCAGACACCTACCAAGGTATCTCTTCAACAAAGAATATAATTTGAACAAAGTCAATTTGATAATAGAAGTAAACTGGAAGCTTTTTTTAAATTTGTATGCTCTGTCTGAATTTCTAAATATTTTGGGGGGGGTTTCATATCCCTTTAATTTGATGTTCCAAAGATTAACTTATTTATATGGTTTCTCCCAAGCTCTCTGTAGGCAACAGATGGGGCTTTGTGTAAAAAGATAGAAGTGTTTATTAACCAGGGAACATACAAATGCATAATGGCTTTTACTATGGCTACTCACACCTGAAGCAGCCTCTTTTTGCCCAGAGTGTGCTTTTCTTGCAGTATTTCAGTCTGATTCTGCCTAAGAAGCACAATCAAGCCCCAACAAACAGTCAAACCTTCTCTGCGAGAGAGACATGGCAAATTCCAGACATCCGTCTTGTATGAGGCTCTTCAGTGAGGTGCAGCTTTATCCCTCTAGGCATATTGGGCAACGGGTCCATGTCTGGATTACCGCCATCACCATTTATGGATACTAATCTCCAAGGGTCATAATTAGCGTACGCAAAAAGAGAGATAGAAGTCTTTGTCATAACTTTATAGCGACCCTGTACCTCTATGTGAAACTAGCGCTTCTGATTGGATCAGAGGCAGTAGTATTTCTACTATGTGTTTAATCCCTTTGCTGCAGTTAAAGGACCACTAAATACAGCAGAATTGAGTCATTGACAAATACACTATAGAAAAGACAATATAATAGCACTTATTTTGAATATGAAATGAGCAGTAGAATATTTTCTGTCAAATTTCAAAGTTAATCCAAATGTTCCTCCTGTATCATGTGACAGCCATCAATCAACCAGTCACAAAATGCATATATGTTTATTCTGTGCACTTTTGCACATGCTCAATAGTCCCTGGAGCCTAAGGAAGTGTGACGATACAAAGAATGTGCACATTTTGATAATGGAAGACCTCCCAACTGTCCCTATTTGAGAGGGACAGTCACTAACTCTGTCCCTCTGAGACTGCTATATGTTCCTATTTGCAGAATTTCCTTTAGACCTTCCTATAGGCTGTCAGATATGCCAACAAACTGCCCAGTCATGGCCACTAATCGCTGAGACACTCCCATAATCCTGCACCCTAAAAGGCGACTACCCTCTCAACCTCCCGAGTCCCTAATACCTAGCCACAATAATACACGGGCCTCCTATGAAACAAATCTCCCAAAACATGTTTCTACTTTCACCATCTGTCAGAAATATCTTTACAGGAAAGCCCCTGTTACTATCAGAATCTATGAACCCTCTGTCCTCCTGCCTTCACCATTTCATCTTTATTTTATCCTGATCCTCATCCCACGGTCTCTTTAACCTATCTCACCTGTTATTTTAGCAGAGTATTGAACAGTATGTATAGCTGCTTTTAACAAAATTCTGTATCTTCTATTGGATATGTGCATTTTAATAAATTATTTTATATTCACAGCAGCTGTTTATTGAAGATAGATAGAAGATAGATATATGCATTTGTCAGTTTCGTTAACTGCCGAATGCGGAAGAAGGCGGCCACTCGCGACCTTCAGCTCTTTTTGGAGCCGGATTTCTTCTTGTGGAAGTGCAACACACTAAGATTTGTGCAAATATAGATCTTAGTGTGTTGTCCTTTCAGAAGAAGAAATCCGGCTCTGAAAAAAAGACGAAGGCCGCTAACGGCTGCCTTCTTCAGCAGCTTCGTTAGCATATATCTATCTTCTATCTATCTTCTATATTGAATAAAGGAGCTGCTGTCTATATGAAATAATTTATTAAGGAGGAATCTGATCAGCAGCTGTATATTTTCCTATTCTGCTGCCTATATACATACACCAATAAATATAGTTTTCACTCATTTATCTACAATGTATCTTCTGTTCTGTGAAAAGGTGATTGAGTTAATATGGAGAATCTATTTTCTAAATACAAATTATCTATCTTTTTAAACAATAACAATTCTGGAGTAGACTGTCCCTTTAAGTATAGAGTAACATTTCTATAATTTTTGTTTATGTGTACGTCATAGTTGACAGTCTAGTCAACATTAAACTTTCATGATTTAGATAGGGCATGTAATTTTAAAAAAATGTCATCATCAAATGGGCTTTGTTCTCTTGGTATTCTTTGTTGAAAGATAAACATAAGTAGGCTCATATGCTTATTTCTATGCCCTTGAAGGCCGGCTCTTATCTTAGTGCATTTTGACAGTTTTTCACAGCTAAACAGCGTTAGTTCATGTGTGTCATATAGATAACATTTTGCTCATGCCCGTGGGGTAATTAATGAGTCAACACTAATTGGCTAAAATGTTAGTCTGTCAAAAGAACTGAGATAANNTATCTATATTTTTAAACAATACCAAATTTGGTGTAGACTGTCCCTTTAATGTCATTATATCTAATGTTGTCTAAAGGGAACATTCTCCTCCTGGTTCAAATCAGAATTTAACTACTTAACCTTTTGATGACCACAGGCCATTGAGGGTTGCCATGGGCCACGTGTACTGTGATGAATATAAAGCAGACACCCGGTTCATCTGACACTGATCCCTGTAGTTACATTAGCTTTTTTTTGTAGATTCCATATGTGAGGTCAGATCTAACTACCTAAGGGCGACTAATCAAGGTTTTACAAAATGCCCCAATGCCAGAAATGTTTAATTAGAAAAACACGGTTTACCTGCAGAATGATTTATTATGGTTATTGTCTGATTGGGCAACTTTCATATATAGACTTGAATTAGGCTTTTCTGGTTTATATATCATCTTGGAAATCCTTATCTAGGTTTCCTTAAGCTTATAATTAGCTGCTTACTAGTTTTTTAATATTGGTTAGATTATGTGCTTTGCTCTGGCATAAGGAATATGAAAAGGGGAACATATAGCAACACTAGATTTGTTTTGTTCATCTGTTTATCTAAAGGGACATTAGATTCATGTTTTTTATACATACATAGTATATAACTGAATCTCTACTTACAAAATATTTTTTTTTAAAAGCATTTAAAATGACAATTTTTAAAAACCCTCTTTTTTCATTATTGATCCAGCTATGTGTTTAACTCTTGTAAAGGGGGTTCAGGAGGCACAAGCAATGCAGCTCCAGAACAGGAACCAATCGAGAGAGACAGTCATGTGTACTCACCAATCACTGGTGGTTTATAGCTTGGGAGCTGCGATGGGTTCTTTGTCAATCACAATATTTTAGAAAAAATGATAATTTGATAATGATTTTCAATAGAAAATTACAATTACAGTCTAAGTTTTTATTAAGGATTGTGATCACATGATAAGGTATGATTTTTAAAGGGACAGTTTACTTGAAAATGTTTATTGTTTAAAAAAGATAATGCCTTTATTACTCATTCCCCAGTTTTGTATAACAACACTGTCATACTAATGTACATTTTACCTTTGTGATTACCTTGTATCTAAGCCTCTGCAGACTTCCCCCTTATCTCAGTGCTTTTTTTTTTTTTTTTACAAACCTGCACTTAGCAAATTAGTGCTGACTGATACATAACTACCCAGTAGTGAGCACAATGTTATCTATATGGCACACAGTAACCAGCAAATGCTAGCTGGGAAGAACTACTAAAATGCACAGAGATAAAAGGCGGCCTTCAAGGGTTTAGAAATTAGAATATAATCCTACCTAGGTTTAGTCTTCAACAAAGAATACCAAGAGTACAAAGACAATTTGGTGATAAAAAGCTGTTTAACATTGCATGCCCTATCTGAATCATGAAAGTTACATTTTGACTTTACTGTCCCTTTAATGTAAAAATGACAGATAAAGCTCTGTTGAATCATATGTGAATATGTAATCCTTGCATTCAAATGTTCTTTTAATAAGTGAGGTTTTCTGTTGCTCTAAGCAATTACATTGCAGTTTTTTAAGCATTTTGAAGAAAATCTTGGTTGTAGAACTTGCTTTTTGGCCTTGGACAAACACAATTTGTTACACAAAAACAAGCGTTTAATATTCCTTGAAGTGAAACTCAGTGATGGATCTTAGGACGAGGAATGTTGTTTATCCTCTGTGTAGACAATAATTCTCAGATAGACACAGTGGAGAAGTAGGTTACAATCTCCCTTGATTATCACACTGATTTTCAAATAACATTTTCAGAAAATTTCTATAAATATATTGAATGCTGTACTCTATAGCAAATATAGCAGAATTGCCTTGTGACAAAGTTCCCCCTGCTACCGCCTAAAATAACGTTGTTATGCAAATAAAGTCCCGTCAAATAGCATATATTGCTTCCTGAAGATGTACATGAAATTATGACATATGGGACGTGAATCTTGATTCCATTAATATTTTTAATATGTTATTTGCTGTTATTTGCTGTTATTTGCAGGGTGTAATTTAGCTGCTGAAATCTGCTTTGGGTTGATACAGTCCCTATGAAGATTTATTACCTCTGTCATTCAGTGTTATACAAAGCACATACTCAAGGCTTCTCATTGCCTAAGGGATAGAGTGAAGCTTTGGCTAATATGCACAGGAGCCTGCTAATGATGGACTCTGTATGTACTGAGAAGCTTCAGTCTCTCCCATAGGCAATGAACAGTTTTCAGTGTGACTGTGTAGCTGTACACTATATCTGTGAACTGGCTCATGGGATAAAGTATCTGATTTGCTGTATTAATCCTGATCTATCTAAAGTGATGTTAAACTTTCCACTTTTTATAATCAGATCCTGAATGTTAGTGATATTTTAGATGGACATTAAATGATCACTTCTAATGAAGATGTGCTTTAAAGGACAAGTTAACTTTGACCACCCGCTATGCAGCTTTCACAAGTATAATTAAAATAAGTCTGAGTTTAATTCATCATTTTCTTCAATTCTATCTATTAAAACATTTGCAAGTACCTTTTACAAAGATCGCTCCTATCCTCGTAACTCTGCCTGTCCATTAAATTGTTTACGGATGACGAATACCCGGTAGACCGTTTCTATTGGTCCCCCACTGGCGTCCCAACAGACAACATTTACGCCCACCAGTTGATATACTCATGCGTGTCTCCAGAATTTTGCGTCCGCATTATACTCTCGTCTGTGTGAAACGCATGCGCATTTTAGTTTGTCAAGCAATTGATGTCCCAGCAGTGCAAAGTATAGATCGCAGCGAGGAATCTATCCGCTACTTGTGAGATACTAAGTATATATTATTTTATAATGATGACGTAAAAAACTTTGTTTATATTGCAATCCTCTGATTATTATATGAATAACAGTGGTTTTATGCACGAATGTACACGTAAGAGTGGGTGGGACCGGTCTTACGTGTAATGAAGAGAAATACGGAAATGATCGGGTGGACGGAGGGAAAACAGAAACAGGTATGCGATTTCGGTTAAAAATAACTCATAAAGACTATTAATTTAAAAAAAAAAAAAGTTAGCAACTGCAATTAGCTCATAAACCTTAACGGTTAGTATTAATGTGGATGCTCTAAATGTACTTTCACTTTAACTTACTTTATAATCTAGCTGTACCATTCTAATACTGAACTGTTCTCCAATCAGTGCTCTACCCCTATGGCACTTTTATTGTAGCTAGAGCTCTGATTGGAGAACAGTTCAAACTGTTAGCTCACAAAAAATATTACTTTTGAAGTAGGTGGCGGAAGCGTGCGGTATTAGAAAGGCACAGCTAGATTAAAAAGTAAGTTAAAGCTCATCTTCATTAGATGTGATCAACTAAAGTCCATCTAAAAATATCACTAACACTCAGGATCTGATTATTGAAAGTGGAAAGTTTAACATAACTTTAATTAAAGGGGCATAAAGTTAACTTTCATGGTTCATATAAAGCATGTCATTTTAAGAGACTTTTAAGTATACTCCTATTATCAGATTTTCTTTGTGGCCCTTGTTGAAAAGCATACCTAGGTAGACTCAGGAGAAACAATGCATTATTATGACCAGCGTCATACAGGGTACGGCGCTGGTCGTTAATTGGTTAAGAGCTGGCTAATGATTTTTTGGAAACTCACTAATTCTTCTTGTCATTTTCCCACAAGTTGCAAAGTCAGCTCCAGAGAAGCAGTGCACTACTGTTACCTAGCAAAACAAGTGGTGAGCCAATGACAAGAGGCATGCGTGTAGCCAACAGTCACCAGCTAATTACCAATAGCACATTTTTTCTTCTAAACCTCCTTAGGTATGCTATTTAAAAAAATAAAATAAACAAAGAGAACAAAAATGTCATCCTCTAAGTAAAGTTTTATTTTAACTTGCATGCCATATTAAAGGGACAGTAAACACAAATGCATTTCATTCTGGAACCTAGGTTTCACTGCAGGTATTTAAAAGAAAGTTGCTGCACACATGCAGACACATCGGCACTCACTACTAGAGGGAGGCAAGGAATAACCTCAATACTATGTTCAAAAAATGTGTTTACTGTTTAATATCCCTTAAATATATTTACTTTTCTTTCTCTTTAAAGGGAAGCATAAGATGAAAGATGGAATATATATAAGGGCTGTATGATGAGAACATTATATTTGTACGGACATGAAAGTAACAATTAAACTTTCTTGGTTCAGATAGAAGTAAACTAAAAATGATCTTAAAACTCCATGCTCTTTAAGTTTTCGCTTTCATGTCCTTCAAATATCCTGTTTCCATCATACAGATCTTAAATATATTTTAATATACTTTTTATATTAAAGGGACAGTCTAGTCAAAATTAAACTTTCACGATTCAGATAGGGCATGATCATTTTAAACAACCTTCCAATTTACTTTTATCATCAAATTTGCTTTGTTCTCTTGTTATTCTTAGCTGAAAGCTAAACCTAGGTAGGCTCATATGCTAATTTCTAAGGCTGCCTCTTGCCTGAATGCATTTGACAGTTTTCACAGCTAGAGGTCATTAGTTCATGTGTGACATATAGATAACATTGTGCTGACACCTGTGGAGTAAAATGTAAGTCTGTCCAAAGATCTGAAATAAGGGGGCCAACTGCGGAGGCTTAGATACAAGGTAATCAGAGGTGAAAAGAATATTCATATAACAGTGTTTGTTATGCAAAACTGGGGAATGGGTAAAAAAGGGATTATCTATCTTTTTAAACAATAACAATTCTGGAGTAGACGGTCCTTTTAAATAAAAATCAATTTGGCATGCAAGCTCATATTTCCTTATAGCACATGTATAAGTAGACTACAAAAACTTCTAAAAAAAATAGATTGTCTCACTGAAGTACGGGCATCTTGGTGTAGTGTATTACAGCACTGCACAGGAGAATGAATGCCAGATACCAACAACTCACATAGAATAGAGCAATGACCATGTGTGGGTTTAAGAATGTTTAATTGAATCAAGAAAAAAAAAGTTTCCTCTTACACAACATTTGGCACCACCTTGTAAAATGAAAACAAAAATACAAAGTGCAGCCTTTTTGAACCATTAGTGTATAATATGAAGTTTACTTACCGTACAGCCAAATGTGGAAACGATGACATTTTACTTTTAGTTGTTTTATAAGACAGAGAGCTTTACACAGAGCACAAGTATATACTTCATAGGGGTTTTGGTTTGGTTACTTTGTATGGTTAATTGACAAAGATTAAATGGACATATAGCCCAAAAAAAACTTATTTCATGATTCAAATAGACCATACAATTTTACCAAAGTTTCCATTTTACTTCTGTAATTTAAATTTATTTTGTACTTATTGTGTTCTTTGTTGAAGAGAATACCTAGGTAGGTAACATGCAGGTCGTTTGAAGTAATTAAGTAAAAATATGCTAGCCAACTGATCACATTTTAGAACTTATGGAAGTGTTAAGGTACTATACTTTAAGAGATTTTGATTAGAACTTTTGTTGTGTGCCACTCATTTTAAGGACATTAAAACTTCATGATTCAGATAGAGCATACAATTGTAAATAACTTTCCAAGTCACTTCCATTCTCATACTGTTAAGTCTTTTTATATGCACACATTCTGAGGCATCAGCTCCTACTGAGCATGTGCAAGAGTTAAGTGTATATGTATAGAAGTCAGTGATAGGCTGTTTGTTGTCACATGATACAGGAAGACAGCAAATTGAAGTAAAATGGAGGAAATACTACTGCATTGTCTTTTTGTTATGCATCTGTTGACTGCATACATTACTGAATTTAATGGTCCTTTCAACTGTATTTGTACATTTTTTTTTTAACCTTTAATAGATATAAAGGCAAGGATGGAACAAATACTTATGTATCTGCAGCTGAAGAGCTTATTCGGCCAGAGAGGAATACCTTAACTGTAAATTTTACGGACATAGAGTATTACAATCAGCAGCTTGCAACAACTATTCAAGAAGAATATTATAGGTAATAATATATATATATTGTTGAACCTTTTAACAAAATGTGTATCTAGTATTTTGTTTCTATAGACCTTTCCAGTGCTATTAATTATCAGCTTTCTTGCAGATGATGGTTGCTTGAAAGTTCAAAATATGCAGGCAGGTTAAAGGGATACTTAACCTAATTTGTTTTCTTTCATGATTCAGATAGAGCATTCAATTTTAATCAGCCTTCTATTTTACTCCTATTATCAAATTTCCTTTGTTATTTTGCTATCTTTTATTTGAAAAGCAGGAATGTAAAATCTTAGGAGCCGGCCTATTTTAGATTCAGCACCCTGGATAGAGCTTGCTTAGTGGTGGCTACAGTGCTGATCTTTTAACAAATTATTCCAATAGAATCAAATTTTTTTTTTTTTTTAAAGTAAATTAGAAAGTTGTTAAAATTTGTATGCTATTTCTGAAAGAAAAAAATAGGTTTTGTGACCCTTTAACAATTTCCACTGCCATTCTTTTTCTGTTATGTTTTGACGACATTTTCTTTCCCTTTCCTTATTTTATAACTCACATCAAAAAATTGTTTACACCAATGGATAAAATGGTTAACATTACTATAGTAGCAAATTTGTTGTGTGGTTGAGGTTATATTTTGCTCAAATTTTGAACCATAGAGTTTACATTTTTGAATGTGCAATACTGCACTGAGCCCTCATCACAGGCAGAAGCACTTCCTCATTCTTAGTGGGTACCATCTTTCAGAACCCATTTCCATCCCCCACTGCACTTACAAGGAGATCCCTTCAGATTGGATACAGGGGTGCCACTCTTTACAGTGTGGCATCTAATACCCGTGCTATATTTTGGTGACAACCCTAAAAACATATTGACTTCATGAAGGTATTGTGGTTCCATCATACAATCCATATAAAAACAATATGTTCTATTGAATTGTCTCATAGCTTTCTGGGTAATAGGTTATAGCAATAGCAATCCTCTGTGTTCGTAAAGGGATCACAGAACTAATATAGTGCATTTTGACCACCCTCTTTTGAAAGTAGAGGCCCTTTTAGAATTTAGGGTTGACATGCTCACATAGCTATTAAGTTATTGCTATGGCAACAATAATTGCCTGATTCACATGCACAAAATAAGGCGTTCAGTTTCCTTATAGATGTCAAGATATGAAGGTGAACATCTTGTGAGTAACCACTTGTGAATTTCACAGAGAAGAACTCTCAGAAAATGTACTATGTGGTCCTGTTGAAAAGTAGATGTATCTTCATACTAATGGTGCCAATGGGATGGATATATATATATATATCTATCTATATCCCCCATTGGCACCATTAGTATGAAGATACATCTGATTGCTATCCTAGAGAGACAATTACCCAGGGGTCAGATTCTTATTTGCCCCTAGTTTAATGTACTAAACAGAAATCCAGCCACAGTTGCATGTGCGTCCTCTCTTTCTCATTACAGGATCTATCCTCCCCTATGTCGAGCTGTTCGAAACTTAGCAAGACAACAAGGAAACATTCCAGCAACCAAGGAATTCTATGTTGCCTTTTCAGATTTTCCATCAAGACAAAAGTAAGTTTGCTTTATAAAAAATGTTGTTTAGTTTATTTTCCCATTACTTATAATGACTTACAAACTGTATCTGCTATAGATTATACAAAGTTATTTGTGTCCAATTTGTAAACCAGAGATCTGAGAGTGATCTGGATCTTAGGAAAACTAGGAGCATAGCTTGTGAAATGGTTTAAAAAGATAGTTATTGTATGCAATATTCGCTTAATGGACTTAAACACAGTGGCCTTTATTGAAACAATGTTTATTGTTATCATAGTTACCTTTTGATAATGGTCACTGTGTTTACATCCACTGAGTGAGTATTCCATATACAACAATTATATTGTACCCTGGTGGCTGCCTAATACTTCTGGTAAGAGTGTTATATTAACTGCACATGTTTGGTATATTATGTATGTACGTACTGTATGCAAGGTATATGTCAGTATGCAGTGTATTTCAAAGCTAAGTAGTCTTCCTTGTAGGACTAATCATTCACTGTAGGAGATGGATCAGTCTGTGATTGTACAAACTGCTGTATACTGAGCACCATTTTGTGTAGCAGCGCCATTTTAATTAGAAGACTGTACTTGGACCTTTTCTATTTACTGACTGCAGGGAGTGAGCACCCAATAGCTGATTATAGTGATTAGCCTTAGAAACTATCTGGGTCCAGTGTTATAGCCCCTAAAAAGTGACTCTCCTAATGTAAACAAACCTAAGCACTAGTCTCCTGGAGCCCCCAGCACAATAACTGCCATGACACGAGCAACATGACCATTACCAAGATACTTAAGAGTACAAATGGGTAGCAGGACACTCTGATACCCTGGTAGAACTCCAGGATTAACAGTGAGGTGAGCTGTCCATAAATGCAGGCGCCCACACTGTCAAAAGAGCAAAAAGAATGCTTATGCATGCAATAAACCATGCTGGATTTTCAGGGATTTCAGCCATGCACTTGAAGGAACACTGGCTCTCAAACTATACACACATTCAAGTTACAGAAGTGAACATTCAGGGTGCGCTAATGCAGCTAGGACTTTAGGAGCAATAGGCAAACCATATCAGAATACACGGGTATACGCTAAGCAGAAGTATGCAGGAAGTTGTCAGGACTCAAAGGTAAGCAATGTCTTATGTCCTGACACAGAGGCATGCACTTGGCAGCAGACCCTAACTCTCCCAATACTTAGGTATATAGTTGGCAGCAGAGACTCTGCAGGTGTATATTATACAGGCAAGGGACCAAGACTTGCAGGCAAGCAATGCTAGATGTTCAGAGACACATGTATGGACTAGGTGGTAGTGCTGATAATAAAGATGTACAGGTTCAGAGGAGCACCAAAAACACAAGCAGATTAATAGTTTCAGGAGCTGAACAAACTAGCCAAGCAGTGGGCTGCTCCTTACCTATTCTGTTTATAGCGCCAAAGAATATCAGTATGGTACTGGGCTAATAACATGCACTCCCCCTGAACTGCCTAGGAGTGCATGTGACTGAGACTGCAGAGGTATTAACCTGACAACACCATTGTGCTCTTCCAGGTAAAGTAGTATCTGTAAAATACAGCATTTTATATTTTCATTAGAATGTCTCTTTAATACCAGTAGTGCTAGGTAATTTAACAATTTTATTTCTAATATCAGTCATGAACTAGCAGCCAAAGAAAGAAAGTGTTATAGGCTCCTGGGCTGGAAATGAGTTTCTATCTCTTTGGCATTACTGCAAAAGATTGTGTAAAGACCTTTTTGGCTTTTTATTTTTTATGGAATAGAATTTGTAGGTATCTACTGGTATAATAGTGAATTTTATTTCAAAAAGGACCTTGATTGTAAAAAGCAACACTAAAGATTTTTCTTTTTTTCTTTTAAGAAATAATCATGGTATTCTGTATGCAACAGCACGTACAATCAGACTGATCAATCTCCTACGGTGAATAAGCAGTTTTGCAGTCCTCCATCTAGGTCTAATCAGTATAGGATTACACTTCATACTGTTTTTTTTTTTAATATAATATATTAAACAAAATAATAAAAAGAAAACATAAATTAATATATATAAATTAATATATATAAATTAATAGATAGATAGATAGATAGATAGATAGATAGATCTGTGTCAAGAAGGGCACTCTCAGGATTTGTAGATTCTAATCTGGGAGCTATACAGCCATTCAAAGATCTAATATGTACTGATGAAGGCTCAGATGGGGGCCGAAACGTCGACTATTCTGTGTTGATGTATGAATAAAGTATTTTTATTTGAATCTACAAATCCTGAGAGTGCCCTTCTTGACATGGATCTACATATCTACATTTTGAGGATTGCACCCAGGTCTACTACACACCACCT
>CAJPDP010976674.1:0-10958 GCA_905336975.1 Bombina variegata variegata
GTGCCAGTAGACTCTCAGTTATCCGGAACTCAAGCAACGGGCATTCTCAAGCAACCGGAAAAAAAAAGGAGACATGTTAGAACATAAATGTGCTCTATAACAAACAAACAGTCCGGATATTGTAGATAGACCAATAGATAGGCACAGTAATTGATGTCTCAGGACTCTTTTCTGCTACACTAACCCGGTATACATTCACTCTGTTCTTACCTTTGAACACTAAGGTGTGAATTCTGAATCTGATTTCCGATCCATGTTGCAGACCTGCTCAGGAATGTGCTTCCTTGGTGTATGCTATCAAACTGGTGTACAAGTGCATTTAGTCCTGATAGCCAAGTGTGCTTGAGCTTTTGCAGAAGCGATTCTGAACAAAACAAAAACACTCATTAATATTCAGCTTATGAATAATTAAATAAACATAAACGATGTTGATAACAGTAGACTTCTATTAGCACAGTTTAACCATAACTTCTATAGTAAATTTAAAACATCCTTTAAAGTGCAGTAACATTGTACACACAGGTCATTATTGGAGTATTGTCAGGGCCCATGCTTACCACACTTGATACAGACTACAACTATCACCCAAAACCAATCAAACCTTGCAACTGAAAGTCAAAACTGTTTTTTTTTACTTCTAAATAAAGTCATATCTTTTAATACTCTTAGGCAGCAAATCAAACACAAGCTCAAACCACTGGTATAGCTATGTAAGCTATGTATTTAATTAGCCTTTGCAGAGACAGTGCTAAATATTTTTTATTTTTTTTTCCCAAAAAAAAACAAAACTTTATTGAATAATGTATAATCAGAACATACAGTGTGAAATAAAAATAGTTACATATACAACGGTGTTCCGTCGATTTGCTGACACAAACAATGACCGTATTTCCTGTGCATAAGTGGTATAAAATTGATTGCTAACAAAGTTTTGTTTTAAGTACATAGGTCACTACATGTACAATTTTAAGTTACTTGAGATATTACATGCGTGAGGTAAGTGATGAATAAATACAGTAAAACAAAAAATAATTGTTCCTGCAGAGAAAAGCGTGTGTATTTTTATTTGTTAGGGTGCTAAGATGACTTACAGTCTAATTTGGGACAATGAGGTATAGCTCAAGTCCGTTGGGGAGGTGTGGTTAGCGGTTTTGGGTTTGAGGGAGGTGTAAGGGCACCAGTTGTAGGTGCGGAATGTGTCTGAATGAGGTAGTCTTCCCATAGAAAGCAAATTGAGTGGTAATCATCCATTTGTTTGTTGCGAGTGTAAAGGTATTTTTCTAGTTGGAGGGATTGGATGGTTGTTTCCCTCCAGACCTGGATAGATGGGAGATTGTTACATTTCCAGTTTTTGGGAGTCTATCATAATGATCAATAGAGCTAGGGGTAATTTACATTTTACTTTGGTAAATTTGTTAAAGAGGAAGAACCAAATATTGAGTTCAAGGGTTATGGATAAAATCTTCTCACACTCATTTTTGATAGTCCCCCAATACACTTGAGCGATTGGGCATGTCCACCAAATATGTGTGGGGGTACCAGTTGCTTTACAGCCTCTCCAGCATTCTGATGAAAGCGCGGGGAGGATGGTGTGTAGTCAGTATGGAGTGTAGTACCATCTATATAATAGTTTAACGTTCATTTCCATTACATAAATGGACGACGAGGATTTTGCCATATGGGAGAAATTTTTTAGCCATTCCTTTTGGGATTGGGTAGCACTGATTTCTTGAGGGTGTTTAGAGAGAAAATCCGCGAGTTATTGGTGTCTAAACCAGTTTATATACGTATTTCCCAGAATGGGGGTAAGTTCGGTTAGGGGTTTGAGTTTCCCGCTCTGAGTAATTATATGACAGGGGAGGGAGTCAGTGATATAGGGTGTTTGGGTTGTTTGGCCAGGAGGTTGAACTGGAGAATCTGGATTTTCGCAAATGGGCGTCAGTGGCGAAGGTATTGTGGAGAGGTGGTAGTACTGTTTGATAGATATGTCCCAGAGTTTAAAAGTTTATTTCGTGATTATTGGAAGACATGTTGGTAAATTTCTTTTGTTAGGGGGTAACCAGCATTTGCTGCCGAGGTGAGGAGTGTGGGATAGTGAATATTCTAGAAGGATCCATTCTTTATGGGTCAAGTGTCTACACCAATGTATAACTCTGGTGTAAAAGGTGGCAAGTCTGTATTGAGTGAGGTTTGGAATTCCAAGACCGCCTAATTCTTTGGGGCAGTACAGTGTAGCGGTAGCTATCCTTGGTCTTTTATGTTGCCATATGTAAGAGATGAGAGACTTTTGGAGTTTGTGGATTAGGAACTGGGATCGGTAAGGTGTGGAAAAGGTATAATAGCCTAGGGAGGAGAATCATTTTACCAAGTTGATCCTACCCAACCTTGAGATTGCCTTACTGCTCCAGGATCTCTGAAGAGCTTGTATCGCCTCAGTTATGGCTTTGTAGTTCGCATCTAGCGTTACTTGTGTGTATGGGGATATATGGACCCCGATGTATTTTATAGAGTGGGGTTGGATGCGAAAGTGTGTGAGTGATTGAATTCTATTGAGCTCTTCTGTGTGTAATCTGATTGAAAATAGCTCTGATTTGGTAATATTTATCTAAAAATTGGAGAAGGTGCCATAAGTATGTAGTGTCTGAATAAGGGGGGGTATTGATTTGTGGGGCTGTGTAAGCGTGAGGAAGAGGTCATTGGCATATAGAGTGGCTTTATATTCCCGATGAGCAATTGTGAACCCTTGTATGTCTGTGTTTTGTCTAAAATGTGAGGCTAAAACCTCCATGGCAAAGATAAACAGTATGGGGGAGAGAGGGTACCCCTGTCCCGTGCCATTTGTGATGTCAAATGAATGGGATAGGGTATCATTTAATTTAATTTTGGCTTGGGGGTTATTATAAAAGGGGAAAAAATTCCCGATTAAGGTTTGGTCAAAACCGAATTGTGTAAGGGTTAGCCTATCAAAGGCTTTTTCCGCATCCAATGAAATGAATGCGGAGGGGGTACTGCTGTTAATGGCATATTCCATCAACAGTAAGATTTTGGTGGTGTTGTCTTTAGCTTCTCTGAGTGGAGTAAATCCAGCCTGATTGATGTGTATTATGGATGCGAGTATGGAGTTAATGCGGGTGGCTAAAATTTTGGCATATAGTTTGATATCTATGTTTAGAAGGGAGATTGGGCGAAAATTAGTGGGTGTTGTGGGCGGCTTTCCTGGTTTCGGGATTACTACCACCTGCACCTCCAGCATTGATTGAGGGAATGGGTTAGTGTCTGTGACCTCGTTAAAAAGTTGCATGAGGTGGGGTGAAAGTAGGGAGGAGAAGATATGGTAGTATTTTCTGGTAAAACCATCCGGTCTTGGGTTTTTCCCGTTGTTGAGCGATTTGATAGCCGTTAGGAGCTCAGGTTGGGAAATGGGGTTATTGAGAGTTTTGAGTTGATCAGATGTTATATTGGGTAATTGCGCATGGGAGACATAGGAAATAGAGTCTGGGGAAGGCCCTTGTGCTGGCGTATTTTTTTGGATGTTGTAAAGATTGGAATAATATTCGTGAAAGGATTGTAAAATGTATTTTGTCGTTCTGAGGGTGTGGGGAGGGTTGGGTAGTTGTATTTCGTCAATGTATGACTTTAGTCTCTTTTTTTTAGAGCTCTTGCTAAGAGCTTGCCCGACCTGTTACTTTCATAGAAAAACATACTGTTGGTTTTTGTGCAAAGTGTCTGGTATTCGATTTGCAGGAAGCCGTATAGTGCTTGCCTGGTGTTTTGTAGGTCAGTCACTATGGTGGGGTCAGTGGGGGATAATTTGTTGGCCAAGTCTAGGCGGGCAAATGTCTCTGATAGTTCTTTGTGCTTCTGTCGGTATAACTTTTGGCTTTGGGCCTTTAATTTAATCAATTCACCTTTGATCACGCATTTGTGTGCTTCCCAGATTGCATATGTGTTGGTTGTCGAGTGCGCGTTTAGTTGGAAATATTCCTTGATACTAACATTTAGTTTTGTGACTGTGTCTGGGTTGTTGAGCAAGGTGTTGTCCAATTTCCATGTATAAGGTGTCAAAGGTGTATTAATCCAAGATATTTTCAGTTTTACTGCTGAATGGTCTGACCACGATGTGGGGGAAATATTGCATCTATTGACTAGAGCTAGGGCTGTTTGGTTGGAGAAGATGTAGTTGATACAGCTATGTGTTTTATTGGGGTGTGAAAAGAAAGTGAAGTCTCGGGAATCATGTTCGATAAAGCGCCAGGTATCGTGCAAGTTGAGGTTCCTCAACCCTGTCCACAGTGCCTTTGTGACTTTTTTTAAATTGCTATGGTGGGGTTGGAGCTGTCTTTGGCCAGCTGTAGGGGGACTTTAAAGTCTCCCGCAACAAAAGTGGGTCCTTTTGCAATGTCGACAATTCTATTAAACATACGTTTAAAGAAGGGGGTTTGGGTAGTGTTTGGGGCATAGATATTTACCAGTGTGATAGGTCTGCAATAAAGCAGACCTACCAAGCCTAGGAATCTTTCTTCTGAATCTTTTGTTGTTTGAATGTGTGTGAAGGGGAGCAACTTATGTAGAAGGATACTAAATCCACCTTTCTTGGTGGTGTTAGAACTATGATAGTGGGTAGTAAACGTCCTTCCGAAATATTTGGGCTCCCTGTTTCTTCTAAAATGAGTCTCCTGTAGGAACAGGATATCAACCTGTCTTTTTGATAGATCTAAGAGGGCTTTGGACTGTTTGTGGTGCAAGTTCAGTCCCTTGGCATTTTGTGTAAAAAGGGTTAGTTTACGAGTCCCACCGTCCATAGTCTTGGGCAACATGGTGTTTATTCTGCGGTATTCTGCCTAATTGTGTTGGTATGGTAGTGTAAAACCTATTGTGTGAGTGCAGCTTTTGTGTGAATGGGTGAATCTCTGCAGGAGGAAAACATTCATATAACAGGTAATAGAACAAGTGGTGTTTTATAACTAACATTGTAACATTATTAACAATAACAAACATGAACATAATAACAAACAAAAAGTCTCTCTTCCTACTATAGGGCATAAATGAGAGTGGTTTGGGGGTGTTACCACAAGTCGCCCTTTAAGTTCTTTTTGCTAATTAATTTTAAACAGTTGGGAATCCTGGTCGGAGCCATAAGAGGAGAAAAAGGAGTGTGGGAGATGAGTGAGGGAGGTGGTAAGGAAGGGTGGTAGAGAGGGGAGGACGGCAAGTTTATGGGAAGGGGATGAAGGAAGGAGGGGAAGGATAGAAGACATGGGGTGATTAGAATACTTAAGTCCCCTTGTCTAGGGATGACATGAATCTGGGGACACACAAAGAAACAAGGCTTATGCTATATTTACTTGCCTGTCCCGAGGAGGAGATGTCGACCAAAAGTCGGCTACTGTCCCAATAATTCTGAAAAGTCATGGTTACAATGTCCATTATGATGAATTATTGGAAGAGGCAGGGTTGATGGTGGTTTGTCTTCTGTTGGCGGCTTCTTTTGGTTTGGCTTTCTTAGGAGTGGCAGTATTCCATGATTTACCTGGGTTGCTCAGTCTTTTGGGTGTTTGAGAACTCTGCAGCCCAGAAGGGGGTACACTTGAAGGAGGTTCGAGTCAGTGTTGTGCAGAAAGTCTGGATATCCTCTGGGGTCCGACAGACCAGGCAGGTGCTGTTGCTGATAGTACAGAGATTGGTTGGGAAGCCCCATCGGTAGGGTATCCTTTTGTTTCTCAACAAGGTGGTAAGGGGTGAGAATTCCTTCCTGTGTTGTAAGGTTCGGGTTGACAGGTCCTGGAAAAACTGTAAGACATTGCCTCTGAATCTGACTGGTTGGGTTTTGCGGGACTGATTTAAAAGCATCTCTTTTGCTTGAAAGTTCTTGAAATGTATCACAAAGTCCCTTGGTGGGGCTAATTTCGGTGGTTAGAGTTCTATGCGCCCCGACCCATAGGATATCATCTGGGTAGGAGGGATCTTTTAGATGCCTGAACAAGTCCTGGAGGTAAACAGGGAAGTCTCTAGGCTGTACCGATTCGAGCACTCCTCTGATGTGCATATTTTTTAATGAACTATAGTAAAGTAGAAAGATCAACACCCCTGAAGAAGTTTGCTCGTTGCAAATGAAACGCGTAGGGTACGTTAAGGGTTCAAATAGTGACAGCTGTTAGGTTGCCGAGTACCAGCAGACACGAACGGGTCAGGATCCTGCTATATGAGCCGCTGACATTTCGTTATAGAGACTGCCGCTATAAGAGAGCAGCTGAGGCTGTGAACTATACAGACAGAGATCCAAGACAAGACTTTATGGTTTTACTCAGCTTATGAGGAATAACGGACAACCGCTGCCACTTTTATGACAGGCTGTTTTAAACACTGCAATCTTGTAAGTGTGAATTTTTATCTTTATGCGCACAAATAAATTGTTTTTAAGCTACTTTGAATCGGTGGGCGCTGTGTGTTCATTCTATTTTTCAGCTGTTGTCTTCTGCCGGGACCAGGATTTCCGGACCACACACTGAGCAGCAACCGTTCAAAGGACAGAAAGGACTTTCGCTGGATTTGAACTGAGAATCGGTTCTTAACTATCTATCAGAATTTGGACTCTATATTTATATATATGGTAACAAATAATATAATATTTTATGGTTCTCATAAGAAAAATCTTTCTTAGGAGTTAAGATTTAGAGATATTTTTTTTAAATTGAGGTTTTTGAGTGTTACTGTTGTTCCATCAATTCATTACATTTAAGCATTAATAATTTTTTTTAAAAATGTACAATTATAAATACTAGAATATATAGAATATTTTCCTGAACCTAGGGAGCGCTGAGATTGGTATATATATATCTCTTTTAAAAAAATACTGCGTTTATTAGTAGGCTGGTATAAAGCCTGAACTGCTGAAAAGGTAGGTCTGAGTCTATCAATGTATAGGTGATTTATGTCTGTGGTTACTGAAGGGGTTAAATTTTGCTTCACTCGTATTGGTGAGGTAGAGAAAAAGTCCTGGGCCACTGAGCAGTGTTTGCTGGTTTAGTAATACTGAGGACTATTGGGTTGCCTGGTAAGGAAACAGCAGTAGGGTATTTTAAAACAGTTAGTCTTGTGCTGTTTAGCAGTTATTAGTAAGATGAGGGTGAGGGCTGTATGCGGGGTTAAGTGTGAGGTAGTAAAGTGTTAGCTTCCAGTGAGATGCATAGGGATTTAGAATAAGTCGGATTATTTACTTTGAATGAGATCCGGTCCCGTGGTAGGCCCGATCCCCGGGCTAGATTTCTGGCTGCAATCCAGCCTGTGTTATGAAGCCCATATAAAAGCAGGCTGCTTGAAGTCACAGACTAAGAAATGGAGAGGCTTATCTCCGGAGGGGCAAACAAGTGTTGCGGAGTGTTTGGTGGGCTTAGCGGTGGCAAAACAGAGGTCCGTAGAAGGCCCGATCCCCAGGCTAAATTTTGGTGCGATACGGTCCGTGGTGCGGGATCTATTTCTTACTCCTGGATTGCTCGCCTTTGGAATCTATGGCCCTTAGGAGGCTTGATTGTAGCTGTTAGAGCCTGAGAGAGGGACGATCGTGAGGGCCGGTTGCTGATGCGGCCTACGTGCGGCAGTCTGTTGTGTAGATCCCAGGTCGCAATAAATGCGGCGATTCCTCCTTTAGGTTGTAGCTGGGGACTGTAAGGGTACTAAATTGTGTTTTGGTGGGTAGTTTGAAGAAGGATGACCAGGATTCCCAAAGGATAAAATGGCTTTTGTGGCGGAGCTCCGGTGTTATGCTGCGCTCATGTCAGCTGCTGGCTACGCCCCCAAGTCAAAACTGTTTCTAATCTAAAATGATCTCTTTAAGGGGCTGATAATTAAAGAATTTTTGGGCAAGATGAAAAATCTTCACTTCTGTTCCACCAGTCTCTTAATGGTCATGACTCACGACAGGTGAAATATTCATTAAAAAGTTTTGATATTGTTTTGGAACTTAAGAGGTTAAGTAACCCTTGCTGCACATGGCAAGGCTGTAGTATTAATCATTCTGTAAACAGAAAAGAACCCTCGGATAGCACAGTGCTGTGTACCTAAAACCCCTCTTTGCGAAACTACCTTTAAACAACAATTTGACCACTTTAGAACATTTTACAAGCACTTTTGATTTATGATGTGGATAGTATTACAACATAGCGATATTATGACGAGCTTTAGATCCTGGGGCCCTAAGTGTGAATAGATTTGATTTCCAAATCACATTGACATAATAAGGCTGCTTTATTTCCTCCGTCTAATGCTCTTATTAAAGAGTCCTGACTTCAAGTCAGATACAGTAGCAAAATACTCGTACTTTTTCGCAAGGTCAAACCTATACATACTGTGAATGCTCTGCTCTCTTTCCCATATATTTTAACTGAAATATCCAATGGAACATTTGACAAAATAATAACTAATTATTTCATTTTATCCTGTTACTTTTGGCATCATTCATTTAAAAAAATCATACCTGACAAGTGAGTTGCATCTGAGGTCTGAGCACATAGTTGGAAAATCGTAAAAAGCAAATCTTCTGCAGAGGGCATCTGCAAACAGCCTTTAAAAGAACTGAAAAAGTTTGATGCTACATCACAAATGAATGAGATAGGCTGTTCGATATCACCAGCTTTGGAAAGATCCTTGGCTTTAGTTAAAGAAGAGTGCAGTTTATCAATGATCCTTTCCACGTAGGCTTTGCCAATTAAAGACTCTAAAAAAAATTATATAGAAATATTACATCAGTTACTTTTGTTTGGAAACTGCTGGTTCAATTACAAAATATATAAATGCTGTGAATAGAACATACACTTTGTGCATGTATCTTTAAATTGCTTAGCTGTAACCATTTCATACAGTAAAATCAGTTACTAAAAAAAAAATCAGTTCATACAAAAACACAAAGCTCCAAATTTGAAAGTAGGGCTTTTAAGTCAGATGCTACTCACCATTTTTAACGTGCTCTGACAGTACCAAACTTAAGAGAGACCACTTCTTTGAGCAATAAGTCTCTTCTTGCTTGTGCGTTAAGCCTCTGTTACATAGATCATCCACCAGGCAGATTAATCTTTCACCCAAAACATTCCCTTTTAACCAGTCACTGACAAGAGAATATTTTCCTGAATCCAGTCGGGCCTGGTTATGATGATAACAAAATGAGAATAGAAGTCTTAATTATCAGAACAGTGAAGACTATACATAAATTATTCAGGGCTTTAATGCAATTCTAATGCAAAGCATGCTGCTAATTTGTTTTAAAAAATTACTTCTATTATCAATTGTTTTCGTTCTCTTGGTATCTGTTGTTGAAAAACAGGGACGTATGCTTAGGAGCCAGCTCATTTCTGGCAGCAGTTTTGCAAGAATGTTATTGATTTGCAAGAGCACTAGATGGCAGCCATATTTACTGCCATGTGGTGCTCCAGATGTCTCTATTCAACACAGAATATCACAGAAACTAAGCAAATTTGATAATAGTGGTAAATTGGAAACTTTTTTTAAAAAGGTATTCTATGTTGAATCACAAAATAAATGTTTTGGGTTTTATATCCCTATAAGCAAAATAACAGTTGTTTTCTGGGCACGCACTTTTTTTCTGCACATAAATACTTGCATTTTCGAGAAAATACTTATTCTAAACTGTTATCAATATTTGTTATTTACTAACATTACAAAAGCAACATCACTGTTTGGGCAAACTGATAACAACGGTGTACGCTACAAAGTTTCAACAGCTCGATGTAACCAAGGTCATGTGCTCCTCTAGCATTGTGTTATCTGATAAATCATCAATAAAGCTAAGTATTCTCAACAAAAAAAAAACACTGACAGCACAGCATTCATTTGGTATCAGCCTAATTATCATTCTACTCCTCTTTGCAATCTGAAGACCAGATACCCAAACATACTGCTGACGGTAAAGTCAAACCTTTAGTGATTCAGATAAAGCATGCAATTTAGAAAAACCTTCCAATATACTTCAATTATCAAAATGTGCACACTTTTTGTATGCACACTTTCTGCGGCTCCTGCTCATACTGAGCATGGGCAAAAGTGCACAGTATATTGTGATTATCTGATGGCTGTCATATGATACAGTGGGGGGGAGGTATTGGATTAACTTTGAAATTTGGCAGAACATATTCTACAGCTCATTTTGTGCTGCATTGTCTGTGTATTGTGCATTTAATTCTACAGCATTACTTCAATTCCATGACATGCCCTTTGAGCAGGATATTCAGTCCCACTGACCTGTTATTGGGACCTTTAGATATGTTTAGCATATTGTTTTCAGGGCAATAAGATGTTCTAGCCTGTTAGAACAGTTTGTTTTATATATTATTGCTCGTTTATGCCCCTTTAAGATTATAATATATCCGTGTATAAATACAATAAGCTCAGTATCCTCTTGAACACAAATGAAATATTCTGTCTTGTTCCATTAAAATGAGTCCACATTCCCAATGCATAACATAGAAGCCTTTGTAATGTCCTGCCCTGGCCAATAAAATTCATATTTTGCATAGCAACTATGCAAAATATGTTATATATAATATATATATGGTGTCAGATTTCAGTTCTGTATAGAATATTCTTTCCATAATGCGGCATTATATAGAGATTTTCTAAAAAGGTGCACAAATGTATCCGCATTTGATATGAGATTAAAGGGAGATAAAGTGCAAAAACAAAATTATATTATATGTTAGCGCATGTTATCATTGCACTATTGCTTGCATATAACTGCGCATGAAACCTCTGTGAAGAAATTAAACACATAAAGTCCATCCCAGCGCAGCAATGCACAACTGGCAGCTAGCTGAACACATTTGGTGAGCTTATGACAACAGACAAATAGGTGTAGCGACCAATCACCAGCTAGCTCCAAGTAGTGCATTGCTGTTGCGGAGTACAAATGCTTTTTAATTTTTGCAAGTTGTTGTTCACTTTGACTCTCC
>CAJPDP010978801.1:0-10145 GCA_905336975.1 Bombina variegata variegata
TAGATATCCTTATTTGAAGAAAAAGCAATGCACATGGGTGAGCCAATCACATGAGGCTTCTATGTGCAGCAACCAATCAGCAGCTACTGAGCATATCTAGATATGCTTTTCAGCAAAGAATATCAAGAGAATAACACAAATTAGATAATAGAAGTAATTTAGAAAGATATTTAAAAATGCATTCTCTTTCTAAATCATGAAAGAAAAACTGTGGGTGTCATGTCCCTTTAATGCAAAACGATACAATGAAACAAGTGATACAAACAAAATATGAAGTTTTGCAATAAAGTTATCGAATTGCTGTACTTTTTTAAAGTGGAGCTCTTTGTTTGTACCGCCCGTAACATGGCTCTGAGAGTCCCATACTTTACCTACAGTATGAAATATTATTACACAGAGTTATTAATGGCTATAGAGAGGTTATCTTCTTTTCAGTAAATGTTTTCATATTACTCTAAACCCAGTTTAAAGTAAATTCACAAGTAACCTTATAAAACCTCTCTCACTACCTCATTATATCCTCTGTTAATATTTATTAGGGGTTGTGCTACGATACATCCGAATGCAGAAGAAGGTGGTCGCTCGTGCAGTTCGGCTCTTTTTGGAGTCGCATTTATTCTTGTCAAAGTGCCACACGCTAAGTTCTGCATTTGCACAGATCTTAGTATGCTGCACTTTCACAAGCATAAATGCTACTTTGAAAAGAGATGAACGGCACAAGCAGACACCTTCTTCTGCATCTGGATGCTTCGGTATCCATTTCTTTTCCACATATGCACCTTCTTTATCAACTTTTATTACCTAAGCATATTTCCCTATACCTATTTTAAAAGAAAATTTGATAATTTAAATATACATCTATAGCAATATTAATATTCAGAACAGCAGTCTTAAAATAGGTCAAATTTTATAAGTGTATTACTGTTGTCCTTTTGTTGTCTTTTTTTTGTTCAAATCACTCAGTGATATTTTTTTTCTTAGTTACACCTAAAAGAGGACATTTTAAAACATAAATCTATATATGTTTTTCAAAGTGTATGTTTCTGTACTGAAAAAAACAAAATCATGCCTGTGGGCTATGCCATAGACTACCAATAGAGCTGTAGGAATTTTGCTTATCAGCTAAAGTGCTTCTATCCCACAATAGTAATGGAGAAGAAAAACTTTAAATGAGTCCTTTTTATATATATATGAAATGAATTCTAAGAACTGAATGCTGTGTTTTTGCAGGGCGATACCAAATGATAGGCTTTCTCTAAAGAATTCTAGACTCAAATTGGTAAAGTATAAAATCCTACAGTTTAACTAAATTGCAAAACACTAGTTCTACAGTGTTGCAACACTTAGTTTAATAGATGGCGATACAATGCTCACTTATAAGCTTGCAGACACCAGCATTCCTAATTTAGAAATCAGTTTATTTTAAAGGGAAACTAAGTCAAAATAAAACTTTCATGATTCAGATAAAGCATGCAATTGTAAGAGACTTTCCAATTTACTTCCATAAATCAAATTTTGATTTTTGCACACTTTGTGAGGCACCAGCTCGCATGTGCACAAGTTCACAATGTATACGTGATTGACTGAGGGCTGTCATATGATACAGGAGGCAGGAAAATGGAGAGGGAAAAAAAATCTACTGCTTACTTAAAATACAGAGTGTCACTGTATTGTATTTTCATTATGCACTTGTTAATTATGCAATTCTACTGTATTTAATAGTCCTTTTAAGTAAAAATGCAATCAGCGATATTCTACCTTCATAGATTACAAACCTTTTATTAAACCAAGTGTTTGTGGGATATTGGTGGACAGGAGAGTTTAGTGTATGTTTTCTGATCTACTTTACTATTGTAAAAGATTAAGGTAAGCAGAAGCAAACAATATCCCTGAATGAACAAAAGTAGAAAAAAATTGGTGAACAATGTTCTAAATAAAAGTGATAACGGACGTCTGTATGTAAATAGCCAGGTAACACTGTCCCAATACAGGAGCGTCATAAACACTAGTGTGCAAACGTCTTTATAAGAGCTGTGAAATACACACAAGCACAACGTCTAATGCACTAACCTATAATGAGATTTGCATTGTTAATAAAAAACAATAATACATGTGTAATTGTTATTCTAATGTATCATCAAGTACTTTCATTTAGCAATACAATAGTTTAGAAAATGACCTTAGTTTATTAATTTGTGTAAACATAAGTCAAACATTTAATTAGTTATTATTGCATCAATGTTAATGCTTCCCAAAATTCTCAGAGCATCATTCGTTTAATATCACGTGAGCATTGTACATCTGGGTAGTTTATACTATGGCACACAATCCTATTTATTTAAAACTGAACTAAAATCTTTCTGCCACTGAGTAACAGCAATGCAGTAATAGGCCGTTGGTCTGAGACCTAAGGGGGCACTGCAGATTGTACATGAATTTACAACACATTTAAAATGATATATATCATTAAGTATGGATCGATGGTGTCTACATGAGCCCTAAGAAATGTCTCCAAAATGTTTGATGGTGTCAGATTTTCGATGGACACGATTAAGGTGGCTCATAATTACGCTGCATTTTATGTAGTCTTATATTTGTGGTTTCATTATTTAAACATTACGTTATCTTGTAGTTTATAGCACACATTCTGTCTTACAATAACAACATAAAATTGTCCTAGTCTTACATGCCTGAATAAAGGTTTACCTTGTACCTAGAGGACAGAAAGCCTTTCATAGGATGTGCTGGTCTCACAAAACTGAGAAAAAAAATCTATGGCAAATATAAGGTTGTTTTAAAGTAATTGTATGCAAAAGATATGCACAATAAATGCATGGTTTAAAAGGATTTTAAAAAGGCATTTTGTTAGCAATGTATTGCATTATTTTGCAGTTCAGGTTCAAACTATCTAAACTGCACTCTCAAAAGTGTTTATGGAGCTGGGGGTATGCTCTGGAAGCAGGCACCCATGGGAGTACTAAAGCTGTACAATATTAAAAGGCTGGATACATTTGGAGTGCATGCTTGGCTACTTAGTGTGTTTAGATATAATATGCAAATCGGGGGCAGATATAATGAGCTCCTGCCATGATAAAGTAATGACTAGGTAGAATGTTAGTGTCACAGTTCAAGATCCTGCAGATCCACCCAAAGCCTTCTGAGGGCAGTGGGAAACCCACATTTTCTCAGAGGTAAATTACAGCAAATAATGAAAGTACAACACAGGTGTATTACTTGTGATTTATGGGAAACAGATTATGAGTTTATATCCATAGAGCAGCTTTAGGGTGCATTTACCTTCTCTCACATAATTATATTAATTACTATGGCCATTTGGTGCAACCCTGAGAGGTAAATGACAGAAAACATGGAAAGACTGGTAATCATATGCGAGCCATACAAGGAATATATACACACTGCTGTGAGAGAGGTAAGTATGAGACACATGGAGTGAAACTAACACAAGAACAATGATCTGGATACTAGACATGCAAAAGAAAGAAATATACAGCCTGTGGAAGAGCTATGGGTGGGGGGAGTTGTAAATGATATTCATTATAGTTATCTGATCTCCATTATTAAAAATATGCTCTACTGCATAAGAAAGCAGTGTCATGGTAAAAACAAAAAAATGATGTACTCCCCATTGCGATTAGAATAGACACGCACCTCACAGAGCAGTGGTTACATTCTCACAAAGATCTAGTTAATGTAATGCTACATCTAAATTCATTATACAAACAGAAAAAAAACCTGACTGCTGCATACACAACACAATATGAAGTTACAAAAATAATAAAAAACATAGCAGCAATCATCTTAAACATGAACTGACGCCAAACACTTCCCTTGCTGTTCATATACAAAAAAACAAAACACTTAAACATCCTATGTTTTTCAAGTTTCTGTAGTGCAATTAAATCCCTTTCAAATAACTAGTACTATATACACGAATAAGTATGAGTTTTACCATACCAAAGACTCACCTAAACAGATGTAAACTTTTTATGTTTTTATGTTTCAAGTCCTTTCACTTAGTCACAAGCATACAGGTTAAGCCTGAATTATTTTGATAAATAATTTGCAGCCTGAAGACCAAATTATTATTATTATTTTTTTTTACTATATGTTATACAACCTATGATGACCCTGTTTATTTAAAGGGACACAATGTCTGCAATTGTCAGTTCAGTCATAACTTCTAATATTGCAAACAGTATGGAACTATTATAACCAAACCCTCTAAAGTCTGGAAAACATACATTCAATCCCTGAGGTAAGGCAACTTTTTAACAATCTCAGGAAAGCCCTCTAAGATGTTTATACAAGGGTATATCAGTGGTAGCCAATCATAGGTTCCCCATTTATCCTATTTACACCTACTCCTATTATTAAACATGTTATATTTGTTTAGCTATCTTTGCCTTCTTCTAGTGGCCAGGAGTATTGGTCCCAGGAGTAATGGCTCGTGGACTCTCTCCACCTATATGAAAGAAAGTACATTTTCTAGATTTTTTTATCCTGCCTTGAAATGGATAATCTAACACTTTACTAAACTTAAAACATGTTCTTTTAAATATATTATACTTGTGTGAGTATCTCTTTAACTCTAAAAACATCTAGAACCAAACTATTCCTAAATGGGGCAGGCAATGCAGAATTACTGTAATCTCTAAAAGTAATATCAGCAGTTATTCTTTGTGAAATGAACCCATTTAAATAAAACGTGTATCCTACCCTTTAGAAAAGAATGTGCTTTTGGCAGCACACAACATATAAAGAACTTTGCACTATAATTTTTAAAAAGTGTAATTATGCATAAATCCTACTTTCTGTTGTCTCTTTTATGATTTGGAAGGTTATAAACAGGGTACATTAATTGAATCTCTTCTCACGGGACTGCATTAATATCCAAGCCTGATCCACATATGCCCTGGACAGCCCAAATGAGAACAGACCAGACAATTGGGTTAACCCGTTCAAGCATGTTACATAGTTTTTTTAACTCTGAAAACACAATGTTAATTTGAACTCTCCTATGGTTAATTTTCTTTCCATTTGTCAGAATAATGAAGCACTGATCTTTTCTCTGCAATATGTAAAATGCTATCTCCTACGGTACTGAAGTAGTTAAACAAGACTAATTCCAGCTCTTAACAAGTCATTCTTGCCACTCCAAACTCCAAGCTAACAACAGAAGGTTCAGCTTTGGACAGCTCCTCTGTATACTCTGTGTAGCGGTTGTCTGTCGTGTTGGTGCTCTCTACAGTTCGATTGACATCATTCTCCTTGAGAACAGTGCTCTCTTTCTGAAAAGAAGTAGAATTATTGAGCTTGGGAGACACTGGAGAACTGAGGACAACGGAGTCATTGCTGGCAAACTCTTCTTTCTTTAGATTCCTGATTTTCTATAAAAGCGTAGGGAGACAAAATCATATGGCTGATTAAACCATTGTGAAAATGTATATGAGTAACTTAAGAATAGGACTTTTTTAATATACGTATGTTGGCAAAAAAAACTAAATTTATGCTTACCAGATAAATTCCTTTCTTTCCTGGCAGGGAGATTCCACAACTTCATTCATTACTGTTGGGAAATACAACATCTGGCCACCAGGATGAGGCAAAGACACCCCAGCCAAAGGCTTAAATATCCCTCCCACTTCCCCTATCCTCCCAGTCATTCCGCCGAGGGAACAAGGAAAAGTAGGAAAAAAACATCAGGGTAACAAAGTGCCAAAAGAAATTATAAAAAGGGAGCCGCCGAAACAAAAATATCTTATGGGTGGGGTCGTGGACTCTCCCTGCCAGGAAAGAAGGGAATTTATCTTGTAAGTATAAATTTTGTTTTCTTTCCATAAGGCAGGGAGAGTGCACGACTTCATTCCTTACTGTTGGGAAAACCATACCAAAATTCCAGAGGACACTGAAGGAATAACGAAAGGAACAAAAAGGAGGTGGACCCTAATCTGAGGGCACCACAGCCTGCAAAACCTTTCTTCCGAAAGCTGCTCCAGCTGAAGCAAAGACATCAAACTTGTAAAAATTAGAAAATGTATGTAAGGAGGACCAGGTAGCCGCCTTACAAATCTGATC
This sequence comes from Bombina variegata variegata, assembly GCA_905336975.1. Lineage (NCBI taxonomy): Eukaryota > Metazoa > Chordata > Amphibia > Anura > Bombinatoridae > Bombina > Bombina variegata. Next base: position 6,097 of record CAJPDP010978801.1, read on the forward strand.
CATAGAGGCTTCGTTCTTAAAGGCCCAGGAAGAAGCTACTGCTCTAGTGGAATGAGTCGTAATCCTCTCAGAAGGCTGTTGTCCCGCTGTCTCATAAGCTAGGCGGATGACACTCAACCAGAAAGACAGGGAAGACGTAGTGGCCTTCTGACCCCTACATTTACCTGCATAGCTGACAAGCAAAGATGAAGATTGTCTGAACTCCTTAATAGCCTAAAGATAAAACTTCAAGGCACGAACCACATCTAAATTGTGGAGCAAACATTCCTTCGCCAAGGAAGGATTGGGACACAAGGAAGAAAAAACAATCTCCTGATTAATGTTACGATCTGACACCCCCTTAGGAAGAAAAACTAACCTTAGTACGTAACAACGCCTTATCAGCGTGAAAAACAAGGTAAGGGGGGGGGGTCACACTGCAAGGCAGAAAGACTCTGTGAGCAGAGGCAATAGCCAACAGAAACGGAACCTTCCAGGATAACAGTTTAATGTCAACATTATGCATTCGCTCAAACGGAGCCTGCTGCAACACACGAAGAACAAGGTTTAGACTCCAAACACAGGTCTGATCCTAGTCGGGGACTCAACAAAGGACTGTGTGATGAGAAGAGGGCGCTATACAGCGAAAACAGAGATACAGTAAAAAAAACTTATTGAGAGATCATAAATGTCATAAATCAGTTTAAATTTAATCTAATAAAACACATGTAAATACTCTAAAACAATTGTAAAAATACAAGATAGTGGTATACCATAAATGGTAATATGAATGTTAAAAAAGGGTTAGACGTCTCCCTATAGGATAGAATCATAAAGTTAAAATCACATATATTGTAAAGGCATAAGTAAAACTTCCTGAGATCGATCCAAACTGGTAATCCACCTATGTCATATAAGTGACAAACAGTCAATTAGTGTGCCATCTTGACAAAGCCCTAAGGAATTGGGGGAAACGCGTTGATTGAATGCTGTGGAGACACAAAAGGAAACACTAAACTGCATGTATTGTCAAAGTTTTCAAAATACGCTTTTTGACCAATGAAAAGATGACCCCAGGTCAGGTGACCGCTATCGAAAGTAACCGTTAAGACAAGTGGAACGCTACACTGAGGAAGCAGGGAATCTCACCAGGTTCACACAAGGTGTGGATACGGCTTGGGAGACGTGACAATGGCCGTTAGTGAGCACCAGGCATACGAAAGTTACCAGGGTCAGGTAATATAAGCGGTTTACTACTATTCATTTGGAATGACTTATTGGTTTTAAAGGAGGCAAGGATTTACCACATTCTCAAGTGTTATAACTGCTATATAAGCCGCATCTGTGAAAAGGATAAAACATTTTACTATAAAAGTGTGAGGTGGAACACTGATTGACTGTTTGTCACTTATATGGAATAGGTGCATTACCAGTTTGGATGGATCTCAGGAAGTTTTACTTATGTCTGCACAATATATGTGACTTTTTTTTTCTTTCTAAATTTTTATTGAGGTTAATAAGATACAACATACATGTTATTACAAAATATATGGAACTACAAGATAGAAAACATCAAACAAGTATATTGTTGCGTCACATAAATATAGAACAACCCAAACCTCACTTTTTCAAATGAAGCACTCAGGTGTCCTCTACCTATATATGTTTGTTAGAGGCTGTTAGGACAGATAGTAATTAAGGCTAAGAATTGCTCAGTGGTTGCGGTTGATAAGTTATACCAAGTAGACATATAGATCCCATGATGCTTCAGGCTGACATCAATGTCATTAGTTACAATATTCTAGAGCCGCTTTAATTAAAACAGCGGAAATAGGGGGTCTGTAGTCCTAAAACCTCTGCAATTTGTTAAGAACTAATTTAATAAACAACCAGAATGCGACCCTGAGGGCATTGCAATAGATCAAGGTTTGTAACCCACTATTCATGAATAGTTAGACCCCGTCACTCGGGCATGGGCCCTATACCCTGCGACCAGTGGGCTAGCCATGTTAGAGAGTAGATAAGTTCTAAAAGGGAAATGTGTTTTATCTTTAATCCATAGATCCGGCATTTCCAGGCTCTCAACAATATTATAGAATAAACCCATAACTATATAGATGTTTAGATGTTCTCCCTATAAATGTGTCGAAGGAAAAATTGGCGTACAGTAGTAAGGGGCTGCACCCGCACAGCTCTTAATGCTTGGTAAGGACATTGCATAGAAGTACTAGAAGCGGGTTATATAGAATGCCAATAAAAAATACATGGATCTAATTTTATTACCATACCCTCAGTCTAAAAGTATATACACTCATGAAGAGAGGCGATAGTATATTCAACATCGGAGTCAGCGGCATTTAATAGCAAATGAAAAAGTATGTCAAGGTATGGAGATGTACTATGGTGCCTAGGCTTGTGTGCTATTAATCGTGTAAAAAGCTGGTTAATTATTAGTATAATGGAAGTGTCCAATCAGTGTGCAAATGTTTAAGTTATAAAACTAACCTATATGATGAAGTATTGAACCTCTGGTGAGAATGCTATTGTTTTGTGGCTCAATACCCTATAAACCAAAGCAAAATATAGAGTTTACCAAAATTAAATATGAACAGTATTAAAAGATACATTTCTTCAGAGTGATCTAACCTCTCGCTAGCATGTCTTAAATTCCTATAGCAGGGTTGTATATGAACTGGGTTATTGCAATCAAAACATCAAACAAGCATAAACCATTAAATATATGTGTATCAGAGACAGCTGTTACACAGCTCTATTTGACTAGGTACAACCATTTAACTGAAACAAAATTAGTGTTTCCATGTCCAAGTGTGGGTTGCCATTAGAACTAAAAAATCAGCAGGTGGGTAACCAAAAAGGCGTCCTCCCCAGGATTATCGAGTCTAGCACATACCAGGTGTCACAGGCACAAAAATATGAGAGTTAAAGATAACATTACAGCCAACCTGAGAAATCAACAGTCCAGCTGCACAAAACTGCTGTTCCCTCACGGAGTCTCCCAGCCTCTCAATGATACCGTTGCACTTATTGTTGCTTCTAGGGAGGTGTCGGTTGTAGTCCAGTGATGAAATGGTGGAACCACTGATAGAGAGTCCAGTCCCATCACCGGTCTATCTAATGCCGCGCCTGGAGTCAGCCTGTCTATAGAGTAGTGAGGGAGAGTGATGCATTAGAGATTGGGATAGTAAATGTCCAACCTCGCTCCAGCCTTTCATTGTGAAACTTTGTTGTCAGGAGAATCCTGTATGTAGTGATCCGCTTTTATGCTCGCATAATTTATGACACTGGCTGTGGCTTGCTCTAACTGTTCCCCAAGGGGGTGAGCGGGTGTACAAACAAAGGAGGAAGGCAGACCACGGAGCGCCACACATGGTGACTCTGAAGCGCTATTTTTCGTGCATAGTGACGTTTCACGTGGTGCGTGTCTGGTGCGTGTCCAGTAAGTCAGCCAATGCTGTGAAAAATGTGGAAGCTCCATCGTCTGCCAGATACTTGGTAGTTTTGGACACGATGTGTGTAGCTTCGAGCCCTGTAGCATTATTAGAACCAGGCCAACACAGTCAGTGCTTGGAAGTGCTGTGGCGTAGTTAGAAACTGCTGTTGCATGTTTTTAGTCCTGTGCAGTTCAGGTGATAAGTAGATTACTGGGCTACAGCCCAAAAATATTTATACAATTGGTATCTCCGTATAGTTAATTATTTATCTCTCAACTTTTCATCATAGTTATACTCTGTGGTTATATGCTTTAGGCTCTTTTTTGGTAATCCTTGTGCAGAGCTTTTCACTTAAGCGGCCATCTCTGTCGGCACTTGGCTCCGCCCCCCAGTGTTAGGTTTTTTAAGGTTTTTTTGGGTGGGTTTTATTTGTAGCTTAGGGTTTGGGCACTTTGTAAAAGAGCTGAGTGCCCTTTTCAAGGCATGGTAAAAGAGCTAAATGCCCTTTTAAGGGCAATACCCATCCAAATGCCCTTTTCAGGGCAATGGTTAGCTTAGATTTATTTAGATAGAATTTTAGTTGGGGGGTTTGGTTGTGTGGATGGTGGGTTTTGCTGT
>CAJPDP010979652.1:0-10559 GCA_905336975.1 Bombina variegata variegata
AGGGCAGATTCCGTGTTTAATTCCCCCCCCCCCAAAAGTCTAACTGCGTTGTTTTGAATGAGGGACCTATAATTTGCTGACAATGACCATTGTAATAGGGATCGCTTAAATATACTATGCATCAGTGTCAAGCATTATGAGTGCACAGTCCTCCTCCAACATATGCACACTATGAGGGGGGGTAGATTTTCTACACACCCATCTTAAAAGATTTACCTCTTCAAAATGAGGAGCCTATTGTCCTTCTAAGAAGAAAATTGCCTAGGGCTTCCGTACATGCGCTATATCGGATGTGACGTAAGGGAGACCATGTGGCATTGAGCACGAAGGTGCAACCGCTCTGTCTACTTGCTACGGGATAAAGCGGCTGTTCTGGCTCCAATCCTATTGAGGAAAAAGGCATCACGAGTCTAAGGAAGGGCAGGCTGGAGGTTCGCCTGGGAGGTTTCTAGAAGCGGCATTGAAACTTCTAATCCAGCAGCCCATACCCTGGGAGGGTAAAAGAAGAAGGACCGGAGTGAGGTGCTGTTCTTAAGATGAAGGTGGAGCGACGGCAGGAAGAGGGGCTATGACCTCCTCCTGGAGTATCCTGCCGAGTCGGCTATACCATCAATCTCCCCTAGTCACAGAATTGGGAGTTACCCAGACCGCTTTGTAGTGGCACCGCTTCTTGTTGCCATTGTTTGGAAGCCCGGCTTGAGTGGAAGAGCCTCTGGTATTGGAGGAAAAAACCTGCATCCAAATGGGAAGCCAAACCATGGCCTATACATCCTGACTGGCCACAGGCACTATAAGTTTGTTTTCTCTTTTTAGAAGTGTGGTTCGTTTAACTTTTTTGTTTCTGTTCGTTGGTATTGCCTCTTCTCTCTTTCCCTGGAAGCATAAGCAAGTTGCTGTGCAAGCATTGCATCCCAATCATCTTCAGAGAGAGTTAATCCAGTCTTTATTACCAGGAAGATGGGGGTAAGAGGTTCAGGATCTCAAATTGTGAGTACAATAAATTCTTTGTAACACTAACATGGCCAATCTTGTGGCAGAATTAAGCCTAAGAATCCTCTTCTCCTTAGCCAAAAATATCATAAAGGACAAAAAATCTTACTGGGTCTGCTTTCTGTGACTGGCACATGTTCACTCTCCTTCCACTGGATTTTTTTTTTTTTTATATATAATTGACCCCCCTACGTGCTTGGATGAATACAGTGAAGACAACTCCTTATAATAGCTTCACTTAGAAAACTTTCACGGGATTAAATATCAGTGAAGTACTTCTAGTAGGGATATTGTTTGTTCTAAACTTGAACTCTGTTATTTAAGGCAAGCTTGTACCCCATGTTAGTTCTTGTGTAATAACTCAAAATAAGCATAGATTTGAAGTAAAATTACTTTCTAAAAAGAAGTTAGAATTTTTTTTCTCGCTCCCCCCATCCCCCTTTTGCTCTCACATACACTCGCCTGGAGACTTGTATCTCCCATCTCTCCTTTTTTGTATACTCACCTCCCACACACACACACACACACCTACTGCACACCTCATTAGTGGCACTTCTTGTTTACCTTAGCAGCCTTGAGCACTAAGCCCCCCACATGCTCTACCCTCATAACACATCTGATTCCTCCACCACACAGCTTTCTCCCTTTACTTTTTTTTTTTTATTATTTATTTTATTTTATGGAAAGGTTTGTGATAACATCGAAACCAAGACCTCCCAACATGCCATCAAAATGTAAAGACAACAATGACAAAAAAACACCTAAACACAATGTCAGCATGCAGCAGGATAGTTCTGTGGATCTTTCCGACATCTCTATAGCAGGTCTTGGTTCCCAAAATTTAGCAAAGGAAATATCTGATTGGATAGCCCCTCAATTTGATTCTTTAAATCAAGAATTGGAATATATTCGTCCCCAACTTGATAAACTAACTCAGAATCTTTCCCAACTATCAGGTGATGTACGGCAATTCAACAAAAGAATGAATCAGGCGGAATCACGAATATCAGAGTTTGAAGATAAAAATAACTCCAGAGAAAAAATACATTTACAGCAGGATTCTTTGTTACTAAAACTACAAAATAAGATTGTTTCTTCTTGAACGGTCCTCAAGTTCAACAATCTATGGATTATTGGTATTCTATAGTCAATCGGTCCTTCAAGTCTCAACAATTTTATAGCTGAGCAACTTCCATCACTGTTGGATATGCCAAAAACTCAAATCCCAATAGTTGTAAGAAAGAGCCCACAGAATTGGCCAACTGCATAAAGATTCCACTGCAAACCATGGGGCAAGGCCAGTAATTGTGAAAATGCTTTGTTATCAGGATAAGCTTGACATTTTGCTCCACTATAAAAGAAAAAAGGAAATAAAATTGGGAGAAAACCACATACTTATTTTTCAGGACTTCTCTTTTGAGACTTCCCTAAGTAGAAAAGAAAGGGCAGGTATTTGCTCTAGTAGAATAAAAATAAATGCTTAGTAGCATTTATAATATATCCGGCTATATTAAAGGTTAAAAAGGAAGGAGAGACGTTCACATTTAACTCGGTTGAGGATGCAAAAACCTTCAAGAGTCTATAAAAAAGCTAGACATGTTGGATTGGAATGTTATTCATCTACTGAAGTTTATTTTTCTATGATATTTTTCTTTTTTTTTTTTATATTTATTTATTAGTTGAATACATGAAATACAATAATAAGTGATAAGATCACCTTGAAACAGAGCAAAATAGAAAATGATTTTCCAGCGATAAGAAATATATTCATTGAACAAAATAAATGTCAAAGGGAAAAGAAAACAATCATTTAACTCTTATCTTGAGTAACAACTACCAACTCTTTTTACTGTTATACAAAGACGAAACTGGACGCAACAGAACAAAAAAAAACAGGGCAGAACCAAACAAAACAAAACACAAAAAAATAAAAATATATATATTCTCTTTTCCCTTCTCCTCCATATTCCTCCTCTTCCCTTCTTCCCGATCTTATGTGTAGTTTGTATGTAGGTAAGAAATTCCCCTACATGCCAGTTAGGTGACAAGAAACTGACCTAGCAAAAATCCCCAGATACTATGAAGCCAGCTTTTATAAAAGGTTTCAAGATCTCTAATTGAATGTATAATGGTTGACGTCTAATAATATCTGACCACTTGGCAAGAAAGGCTTTAAACTGTCTTTCATTATTTGGTTCAAGATTCAACTGCTCTATGTATAATTGTGAAGTAATTTTTTGGCCGGATTCTGCTATACTCGGGTATTTTTTTGTTTTCCAATGTTGCAAAATTAATTTTCTAGCAATCTGTATTGCTGTAGTAATTAAATCATACTCTTCCTTTGCATATTGTTTTGAAAAAATAAAAAAAAGACACTCACTGCAGTAAAAGTTACAGATTGACTGAGAACTTTCGTAAGCCAGAAGGCAACTTTTTTCCAGAACTGGAAATCTTCGGACAATTCCAGAAACAGTGAAGTATATCCACTCGGGGGGCAGAGCAATGGAAACAATTCCCTTTAGTATTTTTATCCCATTTAGCTAACAGTCTAGGGGTAATATGTGCCATATTTAAAAGGTAGCTATGTGTTTCTTTCCAGGAAGTATATTTTAAGCCCACCGCTTCTATACTTTTCTTAATATCTTGAACTGATAATTCTGGGAAAAAATTCAACCATTTATTGGTAAGGGTGTCTAGGTGGACTTTACCATACTCCTTCATTATCATTTTTTTTTTTTTTTCGTTTTCAAAGCTTTATTAAGAAATAATAGAAACGATACATAAATCAGAAGATATAGAATACATAGGGTTCAAGCACATCGTACACAATGGTGGCATTTGCATATTAGTCGGATTCAAAGTTTTATGTCCAGACATCATATCGCCTATAACTTAGCTACTTGAAAATATCTCTTAGTGTAATGTCCACCAATGAACTCAAAGTCCCATGTATATGTACACAAATGAGTAACAAGAATAATTTGTTATGTATGTGCAGTCTAGAAGATAAGGTAGGCTCGATGTGGGTTTTATCTACACTACCACATCAAGAATAGTCTACTAGAGGAGTAGAAGTAGAGAAAGAGAAAAAAGAAAGAAGAAGAATAAGAGAAGAGGGAGAAAGAAGGGGGAGATAAAAAAAAGGGTGGGGGAGAAGGGAGGGGTGGGGGGGAGGGGCGAGGGGGGGACAGGTACAGCAAACAGGCTCTCAAGTGAGGAGCTCCTGGGCAAGGCCCCCCGACTCAACAGGAAACAACATTTTCCCATTACTAAATGTCTTACTATGTGTTAGATTGTAAGTCAGTGATCAACGGTCTCCATAGTTCTAGCATGTATTCATGTATTTCTATCTTGTCGTCCCTCATGTATCTAAATCTTTCCAATTGTAGATGTCTGTCCACCTGAGATGCCCATTCCATCACTGTCGGAACTTCCACCTTTCTCCACCTCCTGGGGATAAGAGATTTAGCACTATTAAGCATGAAAAAGAGCTGTTTTGAGGGTTTATCTTTAAACTTAGGAAGGTCATGAAACAGTAGAAGGCTGGGCGATCTAGTTAAGGAAGTGTTAAGTGTAGTCTCCATGACGTCCAGGATTAATTGCCAATAAGGCCCAAGAGAACCACATTCCCAACAAATGTGAAGGAGGGTGCCCCGTTCCCCACAACCCTGCCAACACTTCCCATCGGACTGTTTATATATTTTTCTAATTCTGTTGGGTGAGAGATACCACTTAGACAGGTATTTGTAATTAGATTCCTGTACCCTCGCTGAGACCGAGGCCTTTGTGTGAATATTTAGTATCTTATGCCATTCCTTATCAGTCAGGGAGGGGTTAAGTTCCCTTTTCCACTGTCTCACATAGTTAGGAAAAGGGGTCTCTTTGTGTGATAGGATCAGACGATAGACTATAGAAATCATATGTTTTGATGTGTTTGGTAGTAGGCATAAAGATTCCAGAATAGTCAGTTGCCTAGTCACGCCACCCAAACTTTTGTATGTGGATAGAAAATGTTGGAGTTGTATATGAAAGAACCAGGAAATGTTGAGTCCAGTACGTTCCAGATCTACTCTACTTCTAAGTTTTTTGTTCGTAAGAAGTCGGTGAAAGGTCACCTGAGTAAGTTGGGTTTTATCTATCAGCAGCTGCTGTGTACCTGTAAAAGGCATGTCTGGATTGTCCAAAAATTGTGTAAGTGGTGAGGGGATAGAGGTAATATATGGATGCTCCACCAGGGTCCTGTCCCACTGTGTAAAGAATTCTTTAAGAAAGGGATAATTCTCTAGTATTTTGGGCCTGGATCTGGTGGAGATCCAGCCCAAGGTACCCAAATTCTGTACCCCCAAAATTGCCCTGCAAATTTGGACCCAAGTTTTATCATTAGAATTATGGCACCACTCAACCTGATGCTGGAGATTAATAGCTTTCTTGTATGCAGCTAAATTAGGGACTCCCAATCCCCCCTTCTCCTTAGGTAGATAAAGAGTTTTCCTTGCAATTCGCGGTTTAACTCCCTTCCAAATAAATTCCTCCATCACATTCTGCAATTTGTGCAGATAGTGCATAGGTAGAGGGATCGGGAGAGTCTGGAGGTAATACAGTATTCTAGGTAAAATATTCATTTTTACAATACCGATTCTCCCAAGCCAGGAGACCGGTTTGTTTCTCCAGGATGAAAAATCTCCTGTAATCTCGGTAAGTAGGGTTAAGTAATTGGCCTCATGTAACGTGTCCGAGGTAGACATGAGGTTGATCCCCAAATACTTAAGAGTGCGAGTCTGTATGCGTAAAGGGCACATAGAAGAAAGTTGGCAAATTTCTGCCTGAGGGAGAGTGATATTTAAGATTTCTGACTTGTTTTTATTTAAATGGAAGTTTGAAAACCTGCCGTATTCCTCGAATTCCCTCAACACCTCTGGAAGTGAAGTAAGTGGATTTGTTAAGGAAAGTAAAACATCATCCGCATACATCGACAATTTGTGTTCCCGATCCCCTATCCATAATCCTGTAATGCTCCTATTGTCTCTAATTTTTTGAGCCAAAACCTCCATAATTAGGGCAAACAGCAGCGGAGATAACGGACACCCCTGTCTGGTGCCGTTTGATATATTGAAGGGGTCAGAGATTATATTATTAATCCGGACCTGGGCTGATCGGGCTGTATAGAGGGAGAAAATCCTTTGTATAAAGGCCTGACCAAACCTCATCTTCGACAGGACCGCTTTCAAGAAATTCCAGCTTATCCTGTCGAAGGCCTTCTCAGCATCAGTGAAAATCAAGATCATCGGGACCTTGTTAATTGGTGCGTAGTTTCCGAGCAAAGTAGCTTTTATAGTATTGTCCCTGGCCTCTCGAACAGGCACAAAACCCACTTGATCAGGGGAAATTAAATTAGGTAGAAATTTGTTCAATCTGTTAGAAAGGATTTTAGCGAAAATCTTTATATCGACATTAATACATTTTCTGGCCGATTTGTTGGTTTACCTGGTTTAGGAATAGTCATAATGTGGGCCACTAACATGGAGGGTGGAAAACCTTGGGAGGTGTCTAGAGAATTAAATAAACAAGCCAACTGAGGGGATAGTATCGGTTTATAAAGCTTATAATACTTGGCACTAAAGCCATCGGGACCCGGACTCTTCCCAGTTGGTAGTCCTTCTATGGTATGTGACACTTCCTCAGAAGATATGGGAGCATCCAAAGCCTCAACATCTGTTTGTGACAGAGAAGGTAATGTGACTGAGTCCAAGTACGAACTCAAGGCTGGAGAAGAAGATCTCCTTTCACTGTCCATTGAAGAATGTGAGGAATTTTTAAAATTGTATAGTTCATGGTAATATGTTCTTAAGGTTTCAGCAATAGCTGGGCTATCTGCATGTGTAAGGCCACGTTTGTCTGTCAGTGAGTGAATATGTGTTTTCAAATGTTTTCTTTTAAGAGCCCTAGCCAACAGTTTACCAGGTTTATCCCCGAATTCATAATATTTTTGTTGGTACCGCAAGGCCATTTTCTGATAGTCAATCATGTGTAAGTCCTGGATTTCTTTCCTAGCTTTATTAAGTTCAGTAAGTACTAGGGTATCCGAGGTTTTTTTGTGTGTTTTGTTTCTAAATCATGTATACTGGTTAAGAGTGAAGTAAACCTTTTTGTTTGATAATTTCTCCTCGAAGTACACATTTATGTGCTTCCCAAAGTATATGTTTAGGGGTCTCGGCTATATCGTTAATGGTAAAGTAGTTAGTAAGTGTGGTTTCTATTTTCCCCCTAAGTAACTGATTATTGAGCAGAAAATCGTCAAACCGCCATATGAAGGGGTGATCTGGCATAGTAGGCCAATTTAGTTTACAGAGTACTGGGGAGAGTACATGGGGAGAATTTGTATTTTCACCACTGATGCTAATGTGGACTGTGCATTGAATATATAGTCAATTCTAGTATATAAGTCATGGGGGTGGGAAAAAAAAGTATAGTCGCATCTTGTAGGGTATTGTGTTCTCCAGGTGTCATGTACAGCCATATCTTCCAGCCTGGTGTTGCATTGTTTAATATTTTTTTTTGGAACAGAAGCTGATCCCCTGGAGGTGTCAAGCAGTGGGTCCAAAGGTAGGTTAAAGTCACCTGGGAGGAGCAGAGCCCCTTTTTGTGTTTTGAGTATTTTATTAGTAAAAGTACTGTCATAAATTTATGTTGGTGTATGTTTGGAAAGTATGCATTAACCAATTTAACAGGTCTGTTATATAGGGTGCCCACTAAGATCAAATAGCGGCCCTCTGGGTCCCTCACCTCCTGAATCAGATTAAAAGATGCGGAATGTTTTATAAGGATTCCCACCCCGTTTCTTTTGGTAGGGCCGGAAGCAAAAAAATGACGTTGGAAATTTAGGGTTTGGCCATCTTGGTTCTCTACCCTTTTTAAAATGAGTTTCCTGCAGGTATACAATGTCACAGTGTGACCTAGTTGCGTCTTTTATCAAGTGAGATCTTTTTTCTGGCGTATTAAGACCCTTAACATTTATTGTCATTACTGTCAGGCTCTGAGTACCCCGTGGCTCCATTGTGTTAGATGGGTGTTTGCTAAGAAGTAAGGGATTAGGACGTGGGGAGAAGGGAGAGGATAGGAACAGGGAAAAAAAAAAGGGGGACCGGAAAAAGAAAAGATTTAAGGAAGAAAAACAGAAGTCAGTAGAATAATAATAAATATCCTAGCAGTGCTGGAAGTAATAAAGTCAACTGAAAAATACCTGTTTAAGCCTTCCTGGCTGTAATAAGGAAAAACAGGAAAGTAAAATAAAGTAAGCCTGGGGTCAGTATCCCCACACCCGATTAGTGTAAAATATGAAAATTCAGGATTTAGGGATAAAACTATCTTATACCTATACTGTAAGGTAGGCACACTCTACTTATGTGTAAGACTAACTGGAAAACATAGGCTCCCTATCTAGAGAAAACATATTGATCGTATCATAATACATTCATCACATGTTTGAATAGGGTAAACTTCAGGATTGACAAATCCCAGAATTTTAAATAAAAACATGAACCACATAATAAACACTTATAATAATGAAGCAGGTACATTTTTTGTTTCAAACGGTGGTTAAACAAGTGAACAAATAGGGTTGTCATTGAGATACTCAGATATCTGGTAAAGCACCAGACTAAAACCATTATCATAGTGATGTACGGTAACATTATAAACATCTGAGACACCCCAATGAGATGGGATGTTGATGTACCATAGGCCATAAGACAGCCCACACCCGCCAAGATCCCGCCTTACAGTAAAAGTTTACCCTTGTCTAGAGGGGAGAAAATATTGCAAAACACACAAATTGACATAAAGAAAGAAAAACATTCTATAAATATAATAGGGTGCGAACTCCTGGGCCTGACATAGTGAGCTGAACAAAAGAGGTTAGCCAATAAATTATCATCTGAATTTCCTTCGCTTAGAAGTTTGTAAAGGCTAACAATTAGTAGGTAATAGCCCTGAATTATGGCCCATATAAGAAATGTCCTGTGAGGCATAAGGTCCATCCTTTCACAACATTGTGCACTTAGCAAACACACCAACACTTAATACTTAAACTTTATCAAACAGTAGGAAAATGTTCAAAAAAGTGTGTTAAGCAACTAGAAATAACGGTTTAGAAGAGTCTGGGCTCCCAACCCATGAAATCCAATGTAACACACCTACAGTTAGCATAGCAAAAAAACAGGGTACTTATCGAATCCCTCGTGGTGTATGTCCAGGTGGTGATTTAGAAGCAGGGAACCCTACTCAAGTGTCAGAAACCTGAGCTGAATCCTCGGCTCCCTGTGAAGAAGGGTCCTGTTGAATGTTCTCCATTTGGTCTGGTGGTAGAATATCAATTTCAAGAATTTTACAGAACTCAGGGAGATCAGATGGCGATCTATAAATTGCTTGTGTTCCATTCTTAGAGGCTATTAGGCTTACTGGGAAGCCTCATTTGTATTGTATCTTGTGAGCTTGTAATTCAGATGTTATAAATTTAAGATCTCTTCTCTTCTGTAGAGTAACCAGGCTCAGGTCAGAGAAGATCTGTAGGGAGATCCCCGCATGTGTTATGTTCTTGAGACTCCTTGCTTTTTGTATAATCATATATTTGTCCTTGTAGCTAAGGAACTTAACTATGATGTCTCTAGGTGGGGCTTTAGGGTAAGGTCTGGGTCTGAGAGCCCGTGGGCGATTTCAATGGGAGCCTGTGGGCCCTTTCAATGGGAATATCTGTGGAGCTCGGTGTTCCCTTCAGTGTGCAGAATAAGTCCTGTAAATACCCCTCTAGGGCCGCATTAGAAACAGATTCAAGGACTCCACGAATCCTGATGTTATTCCGCCGCCCCCTATTATCCAAATCTTCCATTCTAGAGAGCAGAAACTGAATATTCTCCTCATGTTCTCGAATATGCTGAGAGTTAGTGTTAACTTTAGTGATGAGGATTTCGTGTTTGGTTTCTAATGTTTGGACTTGCTGTGTAACTTGATTAATGTCCCTCTTCAGATCCCCAAAGAAGGATCTCATTTCAGCTAGGACTTTGTTAATATCTTCTTTGAGGATATAGTGTTGAGGTAGTTTCTAGTCAGGTATTCCTTAGATTGTTGGGGTGTGACAGTAGCCAAATATGTGACACTGTGAGTAGGGGATGGGGGTCTATGCTCAGACATATCTGTGTTAGGTGAAGCAGCCTTAAGATAGTTGGTTAAACTTGAAGATTTAAGCCCCCTCTCTAGCTTGCTGTTTTTCCTGTTAGACATATTGTTGTGAATGTCTAGTGAGCAATAATCAGCTCCCAAAAACAAGGAGTGAATATGTTAAAAACTGCGTCACAGTTCCTGTGACGCAGCCAACTGAAATCATGTATTAAAAATGAATTCACTGCAATAAAAAAAGATATAGGGGAGATAGGGAACAGAGTGGCCCAACTGGAGGAAGACAAAGAAGTTCTGGTCAGTCATACAGACACTATGTCCCAACAGATCCACCAGCAGGAAGAGATTATAATGTCATTACAAAACCAGATAGATGATATGGAGAATAGGCAGAGGAG
>CAJPDP010979916.1:0-11821 GCA_905336975.1 Bombina variegata variegata
GCTAAATTATTGCGGTCCTGCAAACGGGCAAATGTACCCATTTGCGGGAGTGCAATAATTAACCAGCCATTACAAGTGGCTGGTATTGCTTCCGCAAGCTTGCAGTAGCAATTAGAGCTCCAGAAATTAACCAGAGATCAGATCTCTGGATAATTTTCTAAAAGTGCCACAAATGTCCTAAAAATAGAGGGCATTGTACTTTTGAATAAAAAAAGAAATGTAGCCTTTTTTTTTTTTTTGAAAATTGAAAACAACTGCACTAGGCAGTTTTTGGAGTCTAAAGTTGGTGGGAGTGGGGTGTTAGAAGAAAAACGACACTGAAAAGTGCCTTTACATTGCAGTCTATGGGAACTGTGTGTTCCCATAAACCACAATATAAATATATATGTATATGATTATATACATATATATTTATGTGTATATTCACATATTAACACATAAATATATATACATATAGTCATATACATTTAAAAATGCTGCCTATCGCAGTGCTACTTCCCCCCTTCGCTGTACGAGGTTCTCATGCCATCTATAAAGGCATCAGAATGAGACTCCCATAGGAGCCTTTGGAAGTGCACTCTCATGACCGCAATGATTCCTCGCAATGGGAGCGCAAGCTCGCATAATCATTGCGATTAACTTGTAATACCAGCACACATTATCGTGTGCTGGTATTACAAAGTGGAACGCTAATATCGCTTGCTTGTAAGCAATATTTAGCACTCCACTTGTAATCTGCTCAGAAGGTTTTTATAACATAAACATTATTACAAATTTAAACGAACAAAGCTACATAATAAATGTATATAAACCATAGATATGTCCACACTTATTATTTCAGAAAGTATTTCATAATTGCATGAGGATTTTCCAAAAAGGTATCCACAATTTTAGAAAATAAATGTCAGAAAGAATCCTGAAAAAAAATATACCATAAAAAAAAATGAAATGTACTACCACAGAAAACTAATCTGACATACTAAAACTGCCTTAAAAAATCACTAATCTTAATGAAAATAAGCAATTTTAAAGTTTTATAAAACTCTACTATAATATCAGCAAATCATTTTTTTGTGAGGAACAAAATAAATGCAAGCTTAAACTGACAAAGACAGGTTCATTAAATAGTGATATCTTTGTTGCTACTAATTGAGGCTTGTGAATAACCAAACTCTTCGTCATCCATTAAGCAGCTGACAACCGCATAGCAACATCCCCAAATTAACAACTATTGATTTCTAAGGAAGCTGCTAAATATTTTTAAAGTCAGTATGCAAACAATCAACAATGAATTTTCCTATGATCCCTCAGACCGCCCACAGTATTAGAACTTGAAGGGACATTGTAATGCACAATCACAAATCATTTTTGCATTAGTGACATTTGATACCCTGCTAAATAGGGAAGTGCAATTGGATCCTTCATGAGGATCTGAATGTGGAAGTAAGCAGTGGCTTGTGCCCTTCTGATATTTTCGTAGACGGATTGATTCATGTATAAGACCCCCACACTAAGATCTGTGCAAATCCAGATTTGAGAGTGGGGATATTTTATAAGCATCAGTCTGGCTATGAAAATATCCAAAGGGCATGAGCTGCTGCTTACTTCCACAATTGGACCTTAAAAAAGAATCCAAATGCAAATCCCTACTGCTAAGGTGTAAGACACACAGGTACAGTTCTGATCAGGAACTGCCAATCAGGGGAGACAATAACAAAACATTAAGTAATTAAAGGCTTGCAGCTCCCAAACAAGATCTTAACTATAGTATAGACCTTTCTATACTAACCTTTATCTATGACATTCTCTATCTCTACTTCCAACACCAACATTGGCCCCCATGCATGTGGCTACCTTCTCTCTTATCCATGGTTGCAACATTCTAATAATATGTTTGTTTGTTTTTAAACCAACATTATTAACTGTAAATTAGTAAATACTCGTAATCTGAACAGCACTACTTCATACTCTAGGAAGTAAACAGTGGTTAGCAAACTTGTCTATAAATTTGGAAACCTGGTCTAGTGAAAAACTATAATTAAATATTGCAATTCCATTTTTTAATCTAAACTATGCTATCATTGTGGTTGGTTACTATTTTCAAATCCACTAAACAACACTGGGGAAACATTTCTGACATACTGTACATCCTTTTCAAACTCTTTTTGTCTCTATTGTCATATCAAATGTTATGGTATCCTGTAGAACCCATATTAATACTCACCATATTAAACTGTCTCCATGTTTAACTATACTTATTATTAAATGTGCTCATTATTGTAACAGGAGTTTGTAAAAAAAAGGAGAATATGGAGACTATAGGCTGCTAGTTAATCTACTGTAATGTGTCATTTGGAATAACCTTTATATTGCCTTTGAAATTTGTTACTTGTTTTTTTTTTATCTCATTAGCCTTAACAGGTCTCTGAAATAAAATATGTGTTATAAAATGTATTCATTGAAAGCATAAAATATAGAGGTAAGCAGATATGATTGAAAATATGGTTCTGCTTTATTTTTTAATAAACAGTTTACCTAGTATGCAGAAAGAAGCAAATGTTATTTTTTACTGGAAAAAAAAAACTAGTCATACATTTAAATTTTATTTGTCAAAACATTTTTCTTGGTTGTCCAAAAAAAGTAATGGTTAACAAGTTAAAAAGATGACTTAATTAATTATTTTTTTTAATTTTTTTTATACACACTTGTTAGTTGTGGTCATCCTATAAATTTCTTCCATCTACTGTTAAAAACTTCAACTAACATTGCCTAATTATATAACTCTTCAGAAAACCAAGTAAGGCAATTCTTAGATCGCACTACCCGGCATCAATTATCTCCAGCTGTTCTGCTAAGTAAACTAAATATTAACACAGTTATCATTAGAGTGAGAAAATGAATCACTTTAAAAACCACTATACAAAGAAGTCCCCTTACCACCGTTACAAATAGGATGTGTATGATTTTTGTTTCAATTACAGTGATTATTTAGAATAAAAAATTTTTTTTGGGGGGGGGGTTCCTTCATTTTTTGAGAAAAATAGTATTGTATTTCCAGTTTGTTAGAAATTGCCAAGTTTAGAAGATTGTATAATATTTATTGAGTCTTTATTTAAGTTTGTTCTATTTTAGCTTTAAGTATACCTAAGTGCACAAGTGACCAGTCGATTATATAATTTTTAAACTATATAAACGTCATGAGTAATTTTTACTGTCATATAAATATTCTGCTCATTGATAAAAACAATTATTGAATATTTTAGAAAATGAATAAAAAAGAACAAACATATGTGCAAATACAATTCTTGCAAAGAAACTTATGAAAGAATGATGAACATCTGCAGTAGTAATATATGCGTAAAACATTCTAATATGTTATTTGTGTTATATATCTCCTTGTTTGAACAGTTTTTGTAAACATGTGCAACATAAAATATTAGACACAATGGGCTTCATATACCTTGCCGGACAGGTTCGCACTTGCCGGGCAGGTTCGCACATGCGAGCCTGCTTTCTGCAATGTAAGAAGCAGCAGTCATTAGACCACTGCTTCTTACACTCTTCACCCTCTGAGGTGGCAAAGAGAAATCGCCCCAAAGTCGCAAGCTCGGGGTGATTGACAGATCCTTCTCTCACGTCATTGGCCACAAAAGAGAAGGGCATTACACACTCATCTGAGAAAAATAGAGAAAAAATGTGAAATAATACATATATAAATTATAATTATCATTTATTTGTGTAGCAACAAAAATTCAGTAGCACTAGGTACAGATGACAAACATTTGTCATAAGATACAAAAAAATAATGGTCTAAACAAATCTAGTACAGGAGGAGGAGGAGGAGGAGGAGGAGACTTCCAGTTTACCCAAAGAGTATTTTTGTATATAACACTTCTCCTACAGCTGAACATTCTATGTAGTAAAATCCTCATTAAAATCACGATAAGTAAAATGTAATGATGTGGCTATTGTGGCTGGTATATATATTTGGACCATTTTTATATATAAAAAAAAATAACTCTACAGAAAGGAAAAAAGATTTTCAAAAGTTATGACTATTATAACTATACTGTTATTTATTAGTGCAGATTTAAGTGTACTTGGGAAATTATATATATGAAACATTAAAATGAAATATTCATCTTTCGCACTTGAAATAAATATTTTTTTATAAAAGCTATAACTCTAAACATTCAAGTGCCAATTCTATATTGTTATATAAACGTTAGTAATTTTAGGGGCAATATGAACATAAAATTACAAAGTGCACAACTGTTCTATTTGCTACACACAAACTCACCATTACCTGGTTTACAATGACAATTACTCCACAAACCTAATTTAAGCCATCAGAGTATGTTTTCTAAAATGCATGTCTGATTCAATATAAACATTCAGAATAGGTCTTCATCTATAGAAACACCACCCAGGAATAGACTATAAAGGATTTCTGGTGATTGTGTATATGGGTAGGAAAAAGCCTGGGCTATGAGTAAAATGTTGGGGGAGAGCTTGTGCATAAATAATTATAGGAGAATGTTTTTTGTGGGGTTTTTTTGGTATGCATAAGAGTAGAAACATGATTTGTGCAAGCAGGGAATGAGCAGCTGCATGTGTGTGCAAAATGGTGAGTAAACATGGACAGAGCACCTACACGTATTACAGCATTGGAGCATGCCTGGAAGTGTATGTATGCATATATGAAATTTAAAACACATTGGATCCGGCAACTCACCAAGGACTGTGAAACTGTGCTATTTTAGACAGTGTCGCTGCACAAACCCAGACAAATACTTATGTAAACTCACTTTAACAACACATTACTTTTGTCACCTTTGCTGGAACATCAAAGTATCAAAAACAATAGGGCAGTGTGGCAAGCAATCAGCTCTTAAAGGGACACTGAACCCATATTTTTTCTTTCGTGATTCAAATAGAGCATGCAATTTTAAGCAACTGCTTTAATTTACTCCTATTATCAATTTTTATTTGTTCTCTTGCTATCTTTATTTGAAAAAGAAGGCATCTAATCTTTTTTTTTTGTTCAGAACTCTGAACAGCACTTTTTTATTGGTGGATGAATTTATCCATCAATCAGCAAGAACAACGCAGGTTATTCACCAAAAATGGGCGGGCATCTAAACTTACATTCTTGCATTTCCATGATTAATACACTGCATTATGTTATCATGGTATTTATCATTGTTCCTAACCGGTATATAACATAATAGGTGCTATGGTAACTATTAGTACTGAATAAAGGGAGAAGTCAGACAATGTGTGAAATAATCACTTTTATTGACAATGTATGCTAAACAATGCAATGATTATACATTAGGCAATACTTAGTTTATTTTTTTAATAGCATGCTAGATGCTACAGATGCCATACACTGGCATGGAAGAAGATAGCATTCATCACACACAGGGTGAACTCCATCTCATTAGATGACAAACACTTTGTAGAAGATGTTTAGCCTAGTCTTATCTCAACAGGAACAGTTTAGGTTCAAGATTGTGATGATACCCAAAAGCAACACTAAACCATTCAATAAAAACCAAGGTACACAAAATAGAAACAGTAACAAATACCATCCTAAGGGATGAATCTTGTCTTCTGAAATATAAAATAAGGGGTATCCCCAGAGGTCAGTTTATTAGACTACAACAAAATTGTTCTGATAATATTGTTGATCAAAATCAGTCACACGCACTTAATAAACAGCTTACACTCAGGGGTTACAGAGGAAATCTACTCAACAAGATTAGTAATGAAGTAGATAGGATACCCAGATAGGAACTTATACAATATAGAAATAAGAGTTTAAAGTCTACTTCTAAATGTTACTTTATCATCAGATATAGCAAACAATATTTAAAAAAAAATTGTAAGATCATTAAAAAGAATTTACCTATTCTCTATGTTGATCCTGGCTTTAATAAAGTTATTGAAAATTATATTTAATGTGTAGCTAAACGATATTAATAAAGCTAGGGTTATAAAACCCAAGTAGTTATGGGAGTATGGGAGTTAAAAGGTTCCTTCAGATGTGGAGATAGACCATGTAAATGTTGTACTTATGTATCTAGGACTTTTAACTCTACTAATATTGGTTTATCTTATATTGTAAATACTAGGATCACTTATAACACCAATCATGTAATTTGTTTGATCACATTTAAATTACGCCTATTCAAATATGTAGGAGTCACTACTAGATCATTAAAAGACATAATTACGGTGCATCTATTGACAGCAGAAGACCCTAATTCCAGGACACCTGTAGCCAAACATTTTCACTAGCATACACATGACAAATTATTTTTTCTTCATGAGTACTGAACATAACACTAAAGACCTCCTAGGAGGAGATAGAATTAAGCCATTGTTTTGCAGTGAGGTCTTTTGGAATGTTACTCTTAAGACCTGAGACACTGATATCATTAATCAAAGATATGATGTGGATTTTTTTAAGCTGTTTTTTTTCTTTATCTTCCTAATTCCCCTGTATATGAGACTAATTCAGTATTGAAGCATTTACACATTTTTGACATAACAAGGTCTATCTGAACTTGGAATGGAGTGTTTTTATTTTTGTTTTTTCCCCCTCTCTTCCTATTTCTTCCCCTGTAAATGTTACTAAGGGCAAGATATTCAAAAGCTCTTTGTCAGTATAGATAGGTCCCTAAAAAAAATGTTAGATACACAAATTTTAATTTTAAAGATATTTATCTCACTATGCAGGGTTCTTGATGTGATGATTTCTCTCCATGGCGAAGAGATTTTGAATATCAGGCCCTAAGTAAGCATTGAAGCTTTTAAACATTTATGACACTACAGGGTTTAAATGAACTTGGAATAGAGTGTTTTTTTCCCCTACATCAAATTGTTACTCTTTATAAAATATTAGTTTTTGTCAGATTGCAATATGTCTTCATCTTTGTAAATATGTTTAATAGTTAATTTTGTAATTTAATCATAATTTAATCACTGTCTTTTCAATGTTCTTATGTAAATGATGTCATGCAATGGTCAGTTAGACTAACTTAATATGTACACTTAAATGTTAAGGCAACAGGTGAATTCCACATACTATTTAGCAACTTAATGGTGATTGGTTAAGTGCTAGATCCTATACCTTTAGAAGTTAGTCTCTGATGTTAGTTAGGATCTCTGAGCAAGAGTGTCTGGTGGCAAAGGAAATGCATCAGATATTTTTTGCTGGTATGACATGGAATTTGAATATATGTACATACCCTGTCTACAATAAATTATATACTTTTTACCTGCATTTAAGTGAAGGCTGCATTTTTTTTCTATATTTTGGCTACCGAATTACAATAGCAGGAAGGTACACCTGCGGAGCAGACATTCACATATGGGATTTATGGCAGAATATCAAGTTTTGTCATCTGAAATAGAGCAGTTGACATTGAAAGACTGTTGAATCACTTTTAATACAATAACAATTTAGCACTATCACAATATCTATTGAAACTATAGGCTGTGCTTGAGCAAAGTTGGCCACAATAATCCTTCTCTGCTTAACGCATTTTACCATGGACTTGTAATATCAAGCTGCACTAATGGTAGCACAGTCCAACGATATTGCATATTGAATCCCACACTATCATTAGCCTGCCACTTGTAATCTGGCCCATTGTGTGAGGTGATCACTTCTGTGTTTGTGCATAAGGATGGTAGAGTATTTGATGTTGCAAGCAAATATGAAAAAAAGATATGGTGAATGCACATATATGTGGAACAGAGTCTTGGGCTGTGCATAAGAGTAAGAAAGCAACTTTACTTGTGCGGGGAAATGTAGGAGACTTCTGGGTGTGTGTGCATAAGGGTGAGTTTGATGAATATGTGTAAGAGTAGAAAAGTGATTAAGATGTATGTTAAGATAGGGAAAAAAAGCTTGTGTGTATGTGCAAGGGAGGGAGATTATAATTAAAGACAGCATGGAATTAGCAGAGCATCCGGTGGACCTGTGTAAGAGTAGGAGAATGCAGGACATGTATTTATGGGTGGGAATAGTATCTATGTGTGTACTCATAAAGGTGAAGAAATTCTGTTGGGTGCACATAACAGTTTGAGATAGTTTTGGGTAATGGTGGGAGAGTTCATGGCAGGTGTAATGGTGGTAGAGGAGCTAGGGAGTGTTTAGTGGTTGGAATGTGCCTGGGGATTTGATATGAGGGTCGTTGGGAAGTGCATGGATATGTATGCAAAATTCTGGAATATCGTTCATACCCTTCAGTTACAAAAATAAAATACAATTATTTTTGCTGTTTAAGTAAAATCAGATTTTATATTTATATATTTTAGATGTATATATTTATACTTTAAATCAGCCCCCTACCCCTCCCTCCACATTCTCCCAGGGTAGCTACCCTGTTCTTGGGGGGATAAAACTGATGTCCTGTTTGCAACCTTGTTTTATTTTAAATAGATCTATTACCCTTTATTTACTTCTAATTTACAGTATCTCATTTTCTCTGTCCAAAAATCTCACTGTTCAAATACAACCAGTTGCAAACCATGTTTTATCCAATTTGCTCAACTATAAATATATTACTGTAAACTTTTAGAAAACAAAAATCACTGCGAACTTGCAATAGAAAATAGATGCTCATTTAAACTTTCATAAACAAAAATATGGTAATTGGATGTATTGTTTGGTTTATTGTTTCTATATTTTACAATGATTTATTTGTAGTTACTGAAAAAGTGGCATACTCACTCTTTTTTATACATTTACATATAATCTGCATTGGTTTCCAGAGTAACCTAAAATGGAAATGTGAATACACAACCATAAATATACATTTGATTTGCAAACATTCAAATATCAATGCACAGATCAGTAGGCAAAAAAAAAAAAAAAGGAGTTTTAAGTGATTTTTGTGTAATTTCTTGGAGGTTCAGTATTGGGGATAAGCGATAGGGGTTTTAAGATGAATGGTCAATAAAGGGGTTTGTATTTTAGTGGGGCTTGCAATTGGGTTCTTGTGTAGTGGGAGTTATGTGATGGAGCCCCATATAATGTGGGGGTGTTCAGTGGGGATGGTCTCATGGAGGATCTGTATGGTTTAGGAGATATTGCTGTGGACGATAGAACATGATGGAGGTTAATAGCAATGAAGGCAAACAATTGTTAGGGTTAATAGCAGTTAGCAATCTGGTCAGACACATATCTTTGACGGTAGTGAATGCTGTTACGACTTATTTGTATAGCAGCTACATTTTTCAATCTAGCACTAGATCTATGCCAAAGTTTAGCTGTAACACTAATTAAAACATTACCTTAGGATATGCCTTGTTATTTAAAGGGGCACTAAAGTCAAAATTAAACATTCAAAATTAGACAGTGTGTGCAATTAAAAAACAAACAAAAAATGTTTTCCAATATACTTTGGTTATAAAATGTGCTTCATTCACTTGGTACCTTTTTTTAAGAGGAAACGGTAGGCTAATATGAGCACTTTTAATACATTCCTTATGCATGCAGATCATTTGCATTGTAGAGCTATGCAAATTTACACTGACAGAAAAATGCAATGCATAAATCAAATACTGACTTTCCTCCTTTTTTTCTGAATAATTAAATATTATTGGCAGTTTGTTAACCATAAAGTAATATTATTTACTTTAAATACATGTAATGCTATTGTGGAAATTAAGTAAGCATTGTGGTCATTATTATAAATATTTAGCAAGTATTGGCTGCAGAAAATAGTGGTTAGTAATATATCCAAATATATCAGGCTCACTATTCTTTTTCATGTCTCTATTGAATTAGTGCAAACAATTTGTTTTATTTAATTGTCCCACAGGATATCATTACTTATTAATTAAGTTTGTGTTAGTGGTAGAGGAGCCAAGGAATTGTCTCATATAGCAGACAACAAAATGGATTACATTGCTTGTTCTGGATGTTTGCCAGATTTGTAACACTGTGAACATTAGTGGTCAAATGCTTTTGCAAATTGTATAGTTTAGGAATCAATTAAATAAAATGTTGTGCTTTCAGTTGATAACACTTTTAAAAATGATAAATAATGTACACTGATCATTGTCACAGTAATACAATTTAAAATTATTACTAATAGACACACTATATTATTATTGTTACCAAATAAATGATACACATATTAAAAATGTATTTAGATGGAACAGATGGAATTAAAAATATTGGGTAGTTTGATTTTTCAGTTTTAGGTTGTAATAATTTTTTCATGTAATAAAACAATTCCCTTATAATAATGACCAAAACACACTTTTGCTCAGCAAGCAAAAGCCAAGAATACTTTGTATCCTATACAATCTGAGGTAAAAAAAAATGGAATCAGTGACAATTAATTTTCTCTATAAAGTGTGTAAAAGATTTCCTCCAAAAAATATAGTTGCCACAAAAATAACAATTTATAATTTACTGTGAACTAAAATTAATTTGCAAAATGTTACTGTTCACTGTTTACTCTTTATTGTGAGAAAACAATTTGTTCTGCTAAAACTACATCAAGATACTAAAGAATAAATATTCTCAAAAAATGTTCTAATTTCATGCTACTTTACAATCTTTCTCAACATTTGTTTTCTTTTGTTGTCTTTCATAAGCTGTAATTTTATATATTTTTTATATTTCAAACAATGTTATATATATATTTTTAACATTTATTTAGCATTGGGCTAGATTACAAGTGGAGTGCTTGCGCGCAAGCGATATTAGTGCTCCACTAAATAATACCAGTGCACGCTAATATGTGCAGGTATTACAAGTTAAACGCAATTCAATTGTGGGCTCATGTTCCCATTGCTAGGAAGCATTTCGGTGATGAGAGCGTGCCTCCATTAACTCCAGAGACAGCATCAGAACCTAAGCGCAGCGAAGGGGGTAAGTAGCGCAGCATATACATATATATATATATATATGAGTAAAAAGAAGAACAATTACAGTGCTTGGTGATATCTAAATATCCCTACAAATCAATATTAGACTGAGGAAGGTCACGTGATGCTGCCTGATAACCTAAAGGAATACCAATGGGGGTCCCCACCCCTAGAGGTATGCTGTCAATAGATAAGAGACAAATGGCTGAAAAGAGTGGTCACAGGCGCAGGACAAGACTAGCCTCTAGTCTAAAATATAAGGGCAATCAATTCATATAAGTGAAAATCCACATGAAAACGTATATATGTAAACATACACAAACATACACAAAAAGAACTTGTTCAGTTACAGCAAAATTCCATATGTGGAAATAAAAAAGATCTGAGTAGTGCCACACTAGTTGTGTATTCTCCACTAATTGTCCCTATTCAGACTCCAATGATGTCAATAAAATGATTCCAAAACAAACCTTCAATTAAAGGGTTCTCAGTAGTTAAAATAAAATTGTGTACAATGATACAAATATCTTTAGGCTAGAGTCCCAAAAGTGAAATATATATCATAAAAGCCTCAAAGTTCCCAGGTGAAGAAAACTTGAATCCAAAGTTCAGGTAAGTTGGTGTGCCCAAAAGACCAGTGGTAACAGAAGAACTTCCTACTTACAAAAAACTACCTCAATCAGAATGAGGTAAGTGCCGCACAGATTATTAAGTAGTAGGCTCTCCAGTTGAAAGTTGATCTGCCCTTTGAACGTCTCCTGGTATCGATCTCTTCTCTGTTTCCCCTCTCAAACATGTTGTGGTCCTAAGCCAGTGGTCCAGCGTGCTGTATACTACACTAGTCTTTGTTATTCCCGGCAGCAAGTGTAATTGATAAGGAAGGAACATCAACATGTAAGCATATACATATATGTATATATATATA
>CAJPDP010980073.1:0-10054 GCA_905336975.1 Bombina variegata variegata
CAGAGAAAAAATATCCCATAGCATATCAGTCTGACCCTGCCCAATGACAGTCCAGCACCGAAATACCAGGCAATTCTTTTCTGAACAAGAGAAACAACAACCCCAGACAATCGTTTCAGCCTTCTATGAGCCTCATCAGTGAGGTGCAGTTGCATCTCTCTAAGGGCATGTGTGCAAGGAGTCCACGTCTGGTTAAACCCTTTTACTCTTAGGGAGACCCAAGAGCAATTTGCATAAATATAAAATATATAATTCAGACACAATCAGTATATCTTCAAAGATAATATAATTAAAATAAAAAAACAATGTGAAAATAAGATAAAGAAACCTTTAAATGTCTCTGTTATAAGTAGAAAATTTCCAAAAATTCTTATGTTAGTATATCCAATAGTTGCAACTTGCTTATAGTTAACCTTCTGGGGATTGAACCCTGGTCCCCAAATTCTAACATCAACAGCAAATGAGCATAAAAACACTAGCCCTGTCTTACTGCAGTTTAATGTTCCAGTTAGCCATAGGTAAATATAACGGCTTGACAATAGTTCAAATGCAGACAGGAACTGTAAACAAATAGTAAGTAATGATCCACTTACGATACAGTCCTAAGCGGTAGTCGGTAGTCCAGCGATAAAACGTCCATGAGGGAAACACATTGACAGTGTTTTACCGGCTCCACCACACTTCCTCTGTAATTCCTTGTGCAGAAACTCCAATCCTATACCTCCGGATCCAAGGTAAGTGTCTCAGCTTAGCGTTGTTTGAGCCCAATAGCAAGTTCAGTCAACAGAAATCCAAAAAAGAGAAAGCTAGAACAGCTCAAGAACAACAGCTTTATTAAATTAAAATAAAAACCAACGTGGGCTAGACAGCATACAAAAAAGTTACATACATCCCAAGCAAAGGACGTGTTTAGGGATAACCCTGTACTCACAGATAGTTGGGGGAGGGTGCTCTGGGTCAAATTAAAATTAGCACCTGGTGCTACAAATGTGCTACACCTGTTCCACAAATATACTTATATCTATACAATAGCACAAAAAGAATACCCTGAAAGCTACATCACTATATAATAACACAGGTCACAAAAAACATATGTATAAAGATTACCAAAGAGCGTAATACATGACTGTTAATTATAACAAAATCACTAGAAGGCTCACATGTCAGTAAGTGTCAATAATAAACATTCTAAGCATATATGTCTATATATATGTATAGTTATAGGCTGATAAATGAGACACAATATAAAGAGCTGAACTGAAAACCAGATATCTACATATGGTGGCAATTTTNNTTAACGGTTACTAATAGTAATGATTTAAACTATAGAAAACCCCCATATAGGGACCAAAGTCTTAAAAACATACTATGCATAATGCAAATTCTAAACCTATAATCTTACTGCTGTGATACAACAGTACTCAATGTTAGAGGGAATTTGTAACTAGTAGTTGCAACTTGCTTGTAGTTGACCTCAAAGAGAGAAAAAGAACCAATAATGGAACACAGTTTCAAATAGAGCCCAAATTAAAAACTCACTTGGTCTTGAGCTACACTAACTTAAAGACTTACGCTCTCTTTATAAATCACTCTGGCAAAACAGGAACTGACCATCAAATATACATTTATTAGACAATTTAAAAGAATAAATGTCACTTAGGACACTTATATTGATACCAAAAGCAACATAATACCACAATAGAAACAGGGTTCAAAAGCTCAATAGCTTTACAGGAAAAGAGTGTAAATCGGTGAGAGTTTCTCAAAATGTTGCAGTGGTCATATGACATATGATATATCCTGACGTACATTTCACCTTGTGATTCTCTTCCTTATATAAGTCCAGTCCCAAATATCTCTTATATTAACTATTCAAATATCAGAGTACTTAAAAAAACAATTAATATAATACACTCTTTTATCAATGCTGTCCGCATTCAGCGATGTCTGGCGGACATGATACGCTACAGCGTATCATGTCCACCAGACTTTAATAAATTGACCCCTAACAGTTAACCAGAGATCTGAAGTTGTGTTAAATTCATTTGCACTTAAAAGAATGCATTTACTTCAACTTGTAATATGCTTGCTATTTCCGATGTGGGCAAACAGGTGCTATAAACCTGATATTGCTTGTGCGCAACTGCTAGCGCACCACTCATAACTCGTAATATGGCCCTCTGTCAGTAGCACGTCATTCAAAATTATTGAATCAACAGTTAGTCTGATGTATTATTGATATTATTTGGGATAATTCTGCTGGTTATACCACCCTAAAATGTATGTAATATAGGGTAACTTTATAAGCAATAAATCCTTTTTTTGGAATTTAAATGTGTATGTGGGCGATTTATCAAGGACCGAATGGCCCCCCCGATGCCCCTAAGATTGCTGCTCCTTAACTGGTCTGCCGCTTCGGACATCAATCCACCCACAATCTGCAATCTGCAGGGGCGGCATTGCACAAGCAGTTCACCAGAACTGCTTGTGCAGTGTTAAATGCCGACAGCATATGCATGTCCGTCCGTCATTTGGTAAATTGCCCCCCAAGTGTATATACACTTCGATACTTGTATGAGGAAACTGCTTTTGCCCTCTACCCTCTTAATCCATATAAATGTTACCTTGCACACAATGCCTATGTTTATAGCGCTACAGAATCTGTTAGCGCGCTACAAATAACTGATAATAATAATAATATTTCCATTCAATATGTTGTAGACTGCAGGTAATATCACCTTGAACATGTGTGCTTTTTGTGAGTATATCTTTACTGTATTTATTTTTACCAGTTTATCTCCATAAATAAAGCAGTATTGTGGCTCTTTTTTTTGCTTTTATTGTTTCTTGTTGTTCTTGGGCTTGCTGCTTGGTGAATATACGTAGCCACATGCACTCATATTTGATGTACCCAGAGGCAGAACTTTTTTCACTTTCTGTAATGAGATTTTTTTTAGTGAAAATTTTTCTGCAGGTCATTTTGAAATGAAATTCATTTTTAAAATTGACAGTTACACTACATCACTAGTTTAATTGCAATGTGTTGATTAACTGTAAAATAAAGCCATTTTTAAAGTTTTATAATATATTGCAGCAGTTGAAAATTGCTTTGCAAATTCATGCTGAGAAAAACAAAAAAATTGTTTTTTTTTCTAATATCTCTTGAATAAACGTGCTTCCTTTGCTCTTTGTCTAACATAACATAATTATAAGGTAAAATTGTAGGAATAAAAAAATATGCATTGCTCACAAGAATGGCTTTACCTTCAGAAGTCCAAGCTTTGGGGGGCTGAAAAAATCCTTGAGAGTCAGGTATCAATCAAATTGCTGCCGTGTCGCAACACTGCTCTGTATTTAACTGTTCTCTTCAAACAGTTCTATGCTCTGGCTGCTCTATGTTAAGGAAACTGTCACAGTGCAGCAAGACCACAATGCTGTTTGAAAAGAACAGCCTGATGTGGAACAGCACTGCAAAGCAAAAATACAAATAGTTGCTGCATGTGCCCTGTTCTTTCTGCAAACATGCTACATTTTCTGCTATGACATCTCTCATCACAGCATGTTCTGCCTTAGGTCTGATGTACCAAGTGACATTGCTGATACCAGTAACAAGCAAACTGACAAAAAAAAATTTTGGAAGTACATTTGAACTATACTGCTGCACATATTATTTAAACATTTTATTTGTACAGAAAATGAAGTTGGCTCACGATAACTAAATCTAGACATATCGGGGCCTATTTATGATGGTGCGAGTGGACATGATCTGATATTGAAAATGAGAGTATAGGTGAAATCCTACTCACGTGATGGAATGCACAATGTGCGGTACAGGTACAGGTACAGTTAGCCTGATGAAACTGTGCTGCAACACAGAGAAACGCATTGCTTTTTTAAACCTTTTAATAATTTTTTACTACTTTTACCTTGCTGCTGCACTACTTTGGATCCACACCATCTTTTGTCTACCTTTTGGATTCAATCTATTTGCCACTGTGCTCATATGAGTATTGCCCTATACCACTGATTGCGGCACAACAACTCCTGGGGTTACCTATTTATATCTTTAGACTCCCTCTGATGGGACAAGGATACTATCAGCTCCTGGAGTGCCTAGGAAGTCTGCCAGGTGATTCTTCCAGCCTGCCTGTACCGCACATTGTGCATTCCATCACGTGAGTAGGATTTACTAGTCTGATCTGCACTATGTGGTTCCCTCTATTCTTTGTATTATAGATCTATTTATCTTGTGTCATGGCATGACACACTAGAGGAGCTGCCTGAAGTTGTGGACTCTCCCTGACTCTGGAAAGTTTTATATCTGGACAAGTTTATTAGGACTTATATGTGCTATTCCATCTTTTGGAGTATTATTCTCCTTTGTTGTGATATTTTTTTCTTTTTTATTTGTTGTGATTTTATTATTATTATTTTTTTTTATTTTTTTTTATTTCCTTTATTGTTGAAAAGAAACAATACATAACAATTGGTAGTGTAGCAATACAATCAAGAACAATTCTTGAAACAATAAGTACATGGATGTGACATTGATTCTGATACAATTTGTAGTTGTAGTTAATACAATAAGTTAATTGCTTACATTGTCGCCAAATAATCCTCCCATATAAACTTCAAATTACAATAGAACTCCATTTGTTGGGTCTGAGTATAATGATATCTTTCTAGGGTCAATAATTGTGAGACATGGTCCCCCCATTCAGTGATCATGGGGACTCTCAGGCTTTTCCACAGTCATGGTAGCAACTGCTTAGCCCCATTTGTCATTATATACAACAATTTTAATCTAAGTTTACACTTCAGTTTGAGAGGATAGTTAAAAAGTAATAATAGAGGATCTAATTGAATCTTGTGTGATAAACATTGCTCTATCTCTTCCCTAATTGTCATCCAGTACTGTCGGATATATGGGCAGTCCCACCAAATGTGGTCCATGGATCCCACCTCACCACAGCCTCTCCAACAGGTATTATTTGTGTTAGTGTATATCTTTGAGAGTCTAAGCGGAGTAAGATACCACCTATATAGATGTTTCAAATTAGTTTCAGTTATACTTAGCGAGGAAGATGACTTTCCCATATTAACAAAGATTATATCCCATTCTTTCTGTGAGATTTCTCTTTGCAATTCAGACTCCCGTATCCTACAGTAAGCGGGAAGGATCTGGAATGGTGGCCTATTAACAATTTATACAATAGTGACAGGCCTCCCTTAGTAGGGACTTGTGAGTAGCATACAGTTTCAAATAGTGTGAGGGATCTTAGTAAGTTAGATTTCTGCATGTTATAAGCAATAAAATGTAGTAGCTGCTGGTGTATGTACCAGTCATTTGTGAGTATTGGGGCCAATTCCTCTATCTCTCCTTCAGATTTCAATTTACCTTCGCTTATGGGTGTATGGACAGGGATTAATGTATTAATATTAGTCAAGGCTGTATTAGCAGGTTGCCTTCTTAGCGGGATCTCTGGGTTGTGCAAGATCGGTGTTAATGGGGAGGGATTTGAGGAAATACCCGTAGTCTTATTAGAGATGTAGTCCCATATTTTAAACGTTTCCTGTGTAATTCTAGGGAGTGTTTTGTTCATACTCCTATGTATTTTGCTGATCCAGCACATCCCTCCCACGTTAGGGCAATTGGTTAGTTGTTGTTCCAGTCTAACCCATTCTTTACTCTCCCCATGTTTACACCAGTCTATGATTCGGTTGAGAATGGCCGCTTGTCTATAATACACCAGATTAGGTACTCCCAGTCCTCCATTCTTCCTATTTCTATACATAATTTTTTTTGGCTATCCGTGGCCTTTTGTTTTGCCAGATATATGTATTAACAATATTTTGGAGGGTGGTCAGATAGGACTGCGGGATTGGGATAGGTATAGTTTGAAATTTGTATAAGATCTTAGGTAAGCTTGTCATCTTGAATGCCTCCATTCTTCATACCCAGGACAAGTTTTTGTGTTCCCAACTGCGTAATATTGCTCTATTTCATCTAAAAGGGTTTGGTAGTTCTGTCTGAATAAGAGTTCTTGAATATGTGTTATTTGGACCCCTAGGTATTTGATAGAGGAGTTTTGTATATTATAATGGTATTTATTTGCAATCTCCTGTAGTTCTAGTTTGGGGATGTGAACCCCTAGCAACTCTGACTTGGTGGGATTAATTTTAAAACCGGATAGTTCACCATATTTATCTAGTTCCACTTTCAATGCCTCCAGAGATTGTTGTGGAGTTGTGAGCGTCAATATGACGTCATCAGCATATAATGCTTGATTGTATTGGTTATTTTGGATCTGAATGCCTCTTATATTGGAATTGTGTTGGATCACTGCAGCTAAAATTTCAATTGTCAGTACAAACAAAATAGGCAATAAAGGGCAGCCCTGTCTGGTTCCGTTATTAATCAGAACCTTACCTGAAAGGGAATCGTTTAATTTGATTTTGGCTGTGGGTGCATTGTATAGTGTGAAAATTTTATTTATAAAGCCCTCTCCCATTCCAAATCTCCCCATTGCACCCCTCAAAAATGCCCAGTTCAATCTATCAAAAGCCTTTTTGGCGTCCATGGCTAGAAAGATCGATGGAATATTATATGTTTGTGCATATTCAAGCAGGTTCAGTATTTTAATAGTATTGTCCCTTGCCTCTCTATGGGGTGTGAAGCCAACTTGGTTCGTATGAATTAGTTTCGGGAGAATTTTATTGATTCGTATTGCTAGGATCTTGGCAAACAATTTCACATCCACATTTAACAATGAGATGGGCTAAAGTTTTGGGGTGTATCGGGAAATTTCCCAGGTTTTGGAAGCACCGTAATGTGTGCTTCTAGCATAGTCTGAGGGAAAGGGTTATGGTCATATACTTTATTAAAAATGTCTAGCAAGTGAGGTATCAGTACTGGAGCGAGGGTTCTATAGTATTGAGTGGAAAAGCCATCTGGACCAGGGCTTTTAACGGGGTTAAGATCATGTATTGCCATTTTTATCTCTTCTGAAGTGATGGGTGCTTCTAGGTCTGCTACTTGTTCTTTGTCTAGTGTGGGGATGGGGAGTGCTTGCAGATAAGTTTGCATGTCTATGGCAGTAAATGGGCCATCTATTTTATGAGTAAGATTGTATAACTGTGTGTAATATTCCTCAAATTGTAAAAGGATATCTTTGGTGGAGTCAACTTTAGCGTTTTTAGGTGTTTTTATCTCATGAATGAAGGTTTTTAGTTTTTTAAATTTTTAGGGCCCTGGACAGTAGTTTACCTGCCCTATTGCCTTTGTAATAAAATCTCTGTCTAAATTTAGATATGGTATCTGTATATTCCTGCAATAATATATCATGAAGGGCTTTTCTAGTGTCCTGGAGTGATTGTGTCACGTCTTGATCATCATGATTTAGTCTATGTTTATGTTCTAGATCTGATAATTTTGAAGTGAGGTCTAAGTATTTCTGCCTTTCTAATCTTTTAAATTGGGCTTTTCTTTTTATGAATTCCCCCTCATAAAGCACTTATGTGCTTCCCAAACTGTAATTGGATCAGGATCTCCCTTAGTATTAAAGATAAAATATTCCTGTAATGCTCTCTGAGTTTTAGTGAGTTGTACCTCCCCCTTCAATAAAGAATCATCCAGCTTCCATATGTATGGAGTAACAGGGGTGTTTGGCCATGCGATGTCAAAAAATACTGCCGAATGATCCGACCATACTGTATGGGTAATCCCTGCATTTTTAATATGTTCCAGACCTATCTGATTGGTAATCAAGTAGTCTAGTCGGCTATAGGTCTTGTTTGGGGAGGAAAAAAAAAAGTGTACTCTCTTTTGTCTGGATTAACAAACCTCCAAATGTCATAAAAATTATAATCTCTCATTATTTTCCATAAGTGTTTAATTGTACGTTTGGATGTACTGGGGTTCGGGTTGGAACTGTCTACCTCCGGATGTATGGGAATATTAAGGTCCCCTCCTATAAAAATTAACCCTCTAGCTATATCCAGTATGCGTCTGAATATTTTCCTATAAAAGGAAAATTGTTGGGTATTGGGCGCATAGAGTGTGACTGGTCTACCGTATAGCAATCCAAAGACTGCCAAAAATCGGCCTTCTATATCTGTATATGTTTGAATGTGTTGAAAGGATATATCCTTATGTATTAAGATGCTTACTCCACATTTTTATGAGGTGCCAGAGCTGTGAAAATGTCGATTATAGTTGGAGCTCATATATTTCGGCTTAAAATGCGTCTCCTGTAGGAATAAAATATCCCCTTTTCTTTTGTAAAAATCAGACATTGCCACAGATCTTTTGGCAGGATAGTTAAGACCCTTTGATTTTATTATTATTTTTATTTTATTTTATTTTAATACTATGTACTATATATCATTTATTTTTGTATTACCATTTATGTTTTATGTTTTGTATATCTATATATCTAAGTAACACTTATTTTATGTGTTTTAGTCTAACTTTGATCATTCACATTTTATATTGATATTTCGGTGAATATACCCCTAAATAACATCAAGACCATTACATTATTTGGTCTAGCAAACCTGTTATTAGACAGGTTGTATAATTGATATAGGTATATTACCCATTTAATCATATATTTCTTAACATATCATTTATATTCTTATATATTTCCTTATATATATATATATTGACTATACTTGGCACCTCTTATAGATACTGGTTAGGCATATCTGTATCTGCCTGCTGTGTATCTGGTTTTATTATTATGATCTGATATTGCGGATCATGTCCGCCGCACATTGATAAATGTCGACAGCATACACTATCGGCATTTATCATTGCACCAGCAGTTCTTGTGAACTGCTGGTGCAATGCCGCCCCCTGCAGATTCGTGGCCAACCGGCCTCTAGCAGGGGGTGTCAATCAACCAGATCGTATTCGATTGGGTTGATTTCTGTCCGCCACCTCAGAGCAGGCGGACAGGTTATGGAGCAGTGGTCTTTAGAGCTTGATAAATATGCTCCATTGACTACTATCCATAGATCTAACCCAGTCTATCAAATGTTTAATTTCCTATGGTATAGCATTTTTTAAAGTAATCGGAATTATAAAACTAGAAATATTACCTGAAAGAAATTTATAAATACATGGAGGACAAGGTGGGTAACAGTTGATTATTAATATGGCACAATTAATTCCCTTATTTTGGCACAACTCTACAAAGCATTGCAAACTCTTTATGATGTTAAAAAGATATAAAAGTGTGATATATTAATGGATATTTCAATATAATCTGTCTGTTAATCTGTTATTATTCTTGTTAATATCTAATAAAGAAAATAAACGCATCATCATTGTGTAACTAAGTCCAATTTTAAACATTTAATTAAGCATTGCTGAGTAAAAATCAGTTCTATATATAAAAGTTTAAAAAAATACATGTGTCCATTATTTTTAACAGTACAAATAGGATTCTTTTGCAAGGTCTTATCCTTCTAAAGGGACCTCAAAGGTCAACAAAGTCGTAAAACTAGTGGACACCTGTCTCTCCCCATTTCTGCAAATTAAACTTCCATGGAATTGCTCTAAAATTTACAGTGGAGGTCAAGGAAAAAGAAGCAGATTAGATTCAAGCCATGTATCTTTCAAAAGATTTATGAAGGATGGTTATATGTGACAGCCTTACCTTGTTGCTATAGAGGGACACAAAATAAATATTATCAAGTTTGTCCTTTAATTGCTAAGGTTGTAAACAATATGAATGTGAACATGTCTTTCATTTGTGTGTGTGTGATTTAACCAGACATATATTTTTGGTTATATTTAATACTAATAACTTTTGTATTTGATCTAAGCACTTCCATTAAATTGAACAAAATCGGGGGTAAACCTTGTATTTATGTTATAACTTATAAACAAACAAGGAATGTTAATGCTTAATGTTTGCTAACTATAGTCTAGGAACCCTAGTGGTTTTATCATCGACATCCTATATGCCATCGCTTATATCACTGCTGATATTTCATATGACATGGTTTTTATATTAGCTGAGGGTTGTGGATATATATATATATATAT
>CAJPDP010980188.1:0-14534 GCA_905336975.1 Bombina variegata variegata
ATGTATTTATTGCGATCACATTAATAAATTTATATTTTTATTCTTAATAAGTTTTACAAATTCATTTTCCTGAACCCT
Organism: Bombina variegata variegata; assembly: GCA_905336975.1. Taxonomy (NCBI): domain Eukaryota; kingdom Metazoa; phylum Chordata; class Amphibia; order Anura; family Bombinatoridae; genus Bombina; species Bombina variegata. Next base: position 79 of record CAJPDP010980188.1, read on the forward strand.
TGAGCTCATTAGCGCTCCCTAACTTTTACATTGTGTGTTTAACTATTTAATTCTATCAATCTTAGGGAAAGATTGATTAGTAGGGGAGCTAAGGGTTAACAGCTGAGCGCCTTACTTAGTTTTTCAGTATAACAATCTATCGAGAGCAGCGTTTTCGGTGAGGGCAAGATTAGGCCGACCCCTTTCTAACAAAGATCAAAGGCGCAACTGATTCAGGATTCCCTCTCATCCCACATTTTAATGGATACATGGGTCACACTGAATGGCTCGACTACAGATACTACATATTATTCTGCTGCACACAACACTTATGTTAGGCTTGATTATATATACACTAGCCAAATCTTACAGCCAGTCTTCATGTCATGTTCAATACACTCCTGTGTTTGGTCTGATCACTCTATTGTATCTCTCCATATGCAGGGCATTTGTGATTATAATAGATCCAGATCTTGGACCTATGACCAAACACTTCATAAAGACACAGTATTGCTCTCTAAGACCCTCCAAAACCTTACAGAATATTGGAACATAAATGTGGACTCCACCACCAATCCACTCTATTCATGGGTGGCTCACAAATCATTTATCAGAGGATTGCTCATCCAAGAAAAGGTCCTACGCGTTAGGCAAACTAGAAACATATTATTCCAAATATACAAAGACATAGAAACCCTGGAGAGGCAGCATAGACTTACCAAACAAGACTCTATTTTACATACATTAAAAATTAAAAGGAATTCCTTGGCTGGAATTCTGAATACACAGGCGACTAGGGCAATAACAAAACTTAGAGCCCAATATTTCATTTACGCTAATCAGCCTTATAAATTCCTGACCCACAAGATTAGAGAGCGCCACAAAACAGCTGCCATCTCCCTTATTGAAAAGTCAGACAAAACTCATACCTCCCATCCACAGGAAATAGTGGACATTTTTGCAGATTGTTATGGGGATCTATATAATGGACAAAAAGTCACACAACTGAAGTGGAGAAAATGACAAATGAATTTTTATCTTGTACTCCCCTAGCATCTCTTTCAGAAGAGGATAAAAAAGTCTTGAATGCTCCCATAACAAAGAAAAGTACTAGCCGTTAAAACTCTTTCCTGGTGAATACTACAAATTATTTAGGGATACCCGTATACCTCATTTGACCACACTTTGCAACTATATTATGGAGGGATATAAAATCCCTACTGAATAACTGCAGGCCAATTGTAGTCATACCTAAACCAGCTAAAGACCCTAAAAAGTGTCCCAACTATCGCCGATTTCCCTCATCAATAAGGACAACATTTTTTACTAAATTATTGGCCAATAGACTTAAACATATTCTGCCCGACCTTGTCCATTGGTACCAGGTGGGTTTTATTAAACATAGAGAGGCCCCAGATAATATAAGATGCCTGCTAAATATTATAAATTTTCTGAATAAATAGCGAACGCCTTCTTTGCTCCTAGCACTGAATGCAGAGAAGGTGTTTGATAGAGTAGACTGGCAATACATGCAGATGACTTTGTCTCACATGAATTTGATGGCCCATTCATTAATGCCCTGAGGGCAATATATGACTCGCCAACTGTGCAGGTGTCTTCGGTGGGCTATAAATCTAAATCGTTCCCAATTTTAAATGGCACAAGAGAGAGGTGCCCTTTATCCCCTCTATTGTTCGCGCTCTGCATCGAACCTCTGGCAGCTAGAGTTAGATCTAACCCAGATATTTCGGGGTTTGAGATAAAGGATTTGGAAAATAAACTGACCCGTTTTGCAGACGATATCCTTCTCACCATTACCAAGCCGCTCATATCACTTCCTAATTTATATGAGGTCCTTGACAAATTCTCTAGGATCTCAGGATATTGTGTTTATCTAGATAAGTGTGAAATGCTACCTATAGAAATCCTCCCCATACAAAAAAAACTATTAGATGTTAATTTTAATTTACAACATGCTTAACAGTCCCCCAAACATTTAGGAATACATCTAACAGCCCAAACATAAAATTTGTATAAATTTAATTATACCCCACTTTACAAGTCTGCTAGGAAAGATCTTCAAAAATTGAGAAGATGTAACTTCTCTTGGGTGGGGCGGATGTCCGTGATCAAGATGAATATACTACCATGCCTTCTTTATCTTTTTAGAGCCCTCCCAATTAAAATGATATACCCTGAATTGAATGCCATACAATCTGAAATTTTGACATTTATTAGAGGGAAAAAAATGGCAAGAATATCTAAAATAATGACAAAGCATAGATCCTTGGGAGGCCTGGGACTACCTAATTTACTAGAGTACTATAGATCGGCAAGACTGGCTCAAAACACTTTAATTTGCAGAACAAAAAGGGAAGCAAGTTGGATTAAAATTGAGTCAAATTCGGGGGGATGGGACACACATGCTGCAATTATTTGGGATTCCAGGCCTTTACCCTGTCAACCAGGGAGGGTTAGGTCTCCGGTGACAGATAACACAAGGTATGTCTGGACTGAATTTGGTTTAAAAAAGGGACTGTAGCCGGTCAGGTCCACCCTTTTGCCATCAGATACCTGCTGGGGAGGGAGTTTTGGAGTGGAATAGCTAAATGGGAAAATAAAGGCCTATATCGCGTGGCATATCTTTTAATGCAAAACAAAATAATGATGTTTTCCCAATTACAGGAAAAAATATCCCCTATTACGATTCATTGGTATTTATATCTGCAAATATCTTCCTCACTGAGCAAATATCTAAAGACAATTACATGCAAAACTAAAACCATTCTGGAACTCATTTGTGCAGAACATACCAGACCTAAACATGCTATAACTAGGATATATACAGCTCTACAAAAAACTGGAGACACATCCAAAAATGAAATTATACTTAGATGGGAATATGAGCTGGAGCTCTCCTTCGACAAGGAAACATGGAATAATATATTCAACTTGGCTTCTATGGGTCTGTTGAGTGCAGACTTAAAAGAAAATTCTTTAAAAACTATATTTAGATGGTACCTGACCCCTTTACGAACTTCACATATGACCCAAAACAAATATAGGTTATGTTATATGAGTTGTAATGATATAGGAACATATAAACATATGTGGTTGGACTGTGGGGACATACAAACCATCTGGAGATCACTTTCCTCTATGCTTAGCTATTTTTTAGATGAACAGTTACAACTTACTATTACACAAGCATTACTTAATGAACATATTCAGGGGTTCAATAGACCCATTAATGCTTTTATTAGAATTTTATGTACGGTAACGAGATCATGTATAGCAAAATATTGGAAAGTTGGTGCCCCTCCATGGATAGAAATTAAAAATAAAATTTTACACATATAAATTATGTATGAGTCAGCATCCTGGTTCTTAGGCACCAAGGAGGCCAATGATGAAGTGTGGTTTTATTGGAACCTTAGAAATGGTTCCCACTACTCTGACTTTGTGGCTTAGCGGTAACGGATTTATAGTATTAATGGTTCTGAGATTTATAGGTGGGCTCCCAGATTATCTAGCTTATCAATTTCCTAAAATTCAACTGTTTTTGACATCCAGTTTGTTTTTGATTATAACAGTTGTTGTTACTTATTTTCCAAGTTTTTCCCACCCCAAATGGATCATTTCTACAGAACAAAGTAATTTTCTCCCAGATCTATATTTATGCTCTTGAAGTTAATTTGGGTTTAACATAGGGAGACAACCATCAGAGTCAAATAGTACACTTTTTTTTGGGGTGAACAAGAACTATTATGGACTCTTATCAGAACTTGTAAAATAATTGTATAACTACTATTCTTTGTTAATTTGGGCATTAAGATGTTGAAACAGATAGATGTAAAACTTTGTACAAGCCTACATTTGTATCCGTTCATATAGAGTGACTTGCTGTATTGTACTCTAAACAAAATGCTTTAATAAAAATTATTTAAACATAAATTCATGTAAATGTTCACCTGTAGCTTTATACTTACCTTTTGCGAGCTAAAGATCACGGAAACCCGATCCTCTACTTGCCAGAGCCCTGGGTGAGCTAGCAGCAGGCTTAACGCACTCGGCTCCCAGGACCTGCAGTAACTTTAGTGCAGGCTCTGGGAGCCACCTGCTTTAAGCCTCCTTTTAGCACAGCCGGGGCTCTGGCAAATGGAGGATCCAGCGTGCAAACAGTAAGTATTAATCCTTTAAATTTTTTTTAAAGGAAACAAATGAATGCTGACAAATTTCTTCAGTTTTTATTTGTTTTATCTTTTTTGGTGCATCCATTCAGATATTAATTTTGTCAAAACTAAACAAATATCCATATTTTGTTACAAATGTATATTTGTAACAAAACAAAATTTATTTGGGGTAAAACAAATTTCAATTAAAGTTTCACCAATTTTGGGCTAGATTACAAGTGTAGCACTCCTGCTCTTGCAATAACTGCACTAGAAGTAAGCTTTTTGCGCATGTCAGGTTGCGCGCATATTAAAAGTTGAAAGTAAAAAGTTATTGCTTGCTCGCTAAACAGATGTGCACAAAAAGTCAATGCAGCAAAAAAAGTGGTAAACACCCTAATCGCAGGCTAACCTGCACATTATGGGGTAGGTTTAATAAGCAGCGGATGCTACTATCTACCCCCGTAGTTTCTGGCTCGCCACCTTTTAGGTGGCAGACTGCAATCATCCCGATATGATCGGGATGATTGACTCCCCCTGCTAGCGGCCGATTGGCTGCAAATGTGCAGAGGGCGGCATTGCACAAGTATTTCACAAGAAATGCTTGTGCAATGTTAAATGCCGACAGCGTATCGTGTCCGCCAGACATTTCATAAATTGACCCCTAAGCCTAAGAACCGTTCAGTGGGATGGTTTTGTTCCTTTCATCAAAACGGGTCAGAGGAGCGAGAAAGTGCCTAAGACGTGGTTGCCCGGATCAAGCAGGAGAGAATACCAACAATTCTGATAGCCCCTGCTTGGCCATGCAGGACTTGGCACGCAGACCTGGTGACAATTTCGTCTGCTCATCCTTGGCGGCTACCTCTTCGTCAGGATATATTGACTTAAGGACCATTCCTTTACCAAAATCTAGATACTCTGAGGCTGACTGCCTGGAGATTGAACAGTAGTTGATTGTTGATTTTCTCTGACAGTGTAATTGATACTCTTATTCAGACTTGTAAGCCTGTTACCAGACACATCTACTGTAGGGTCTGGAGGACTTACCTACACTGGTGCGACCAGCAAGGTTTTTCTTGGCGTAGAGGAAACACTCCACATATTCTTCAGTTTCTCTAGCCGACGCTAGTTCTATCAAGGCTCACATCTCTGCCATTTCTATTCAACAAGAAACTGGCTAGTCTGTCAGATGTTCAAGAGTTTTTGTTCAGGCTCTGGTCTGCATTGGACCCATTTTCAAACCTCTTGCTCCTTCATGGAGCCTAAATTTAGTTCTAAAGGTTCTTCAGAGAACTCCATTCGAGCCTCTGCATTCTGTTGATATTAAGTTACTTACTTGGAAAGTGGTCCTCCTTCTGGCTGTTTCCGCTGCTCGCAGAGTCTCAGAGCTTTCAGCTTTGGTGTGTGATCCTCCGTATCTGGTGATTCATCAGTATAAAGCGGTGTTGAGGAGTCAAGCAGGCTTTTTACCTAAGATGGTGAATACTCGTAACATCAACCAGGAGATTGTGGTTCCTTTAGTTTGTCCTAATCCGTCATCTTCTAAGGAGAGACTGTTGGATGTGATCAGAGCACTGAAGTTCTACCTTCACGCTAATAAGGAGTTTCGTCAATCTTCTTACTTATTCATCCTGTATACTGGCAAGCATAAAGGTGCAAAAGGCCTCAGCTGTTACTATTTACTTCTGGTTGAGACGTCTGATCAGTACAGCCTACTTGGAAGCGGGTCAAGAGCCCCCTTTGAAAAACAAGATACATTCTACCTGTGCTGTGTCTACTATTTGGTTCTACAAATTTGATGTTTTTGCCTCAGCAGAGGCATCCTTTGGGAGAAGTGTTCTACAACCAGTGGTGCCTAGTACTTAGGGCTGCTCCTACTTTTCCCTCCCAAACATTTGTGAACTCCACACCTTAGGTATTGGTTTCCCATAGGTTATGAATGTTCTCGTGGACTCTCACTGCCAATATAAGGAAAATAAATTATATGCTTACTTGATAAATTAATTTCCTTCTTGGCAGTGAGTCCATGTCTGCACCCAAATGCTAATGTTTATTGTGCGGCAGTTGTTCTTTCACCTCTGTTCCCCTTGTATCTCTCTTCACTTTTCCTTATCCTTGGCTGAACTACTGGAGGGTAGGGGAAGTGGGAGGGGTATTTATAGTCTTGTTTGGGTATCTTTGCCTCTTCCTGGTGGCCAGGAATAGTATTTTCCATAGGTTATGAATGTTCTCGTGGACTCTCCCAGCCAAGAAGGAAATTAATTGATCAGGTAAGCATAAATTATATTTTAAATTAGTAACAGGTGTCTTCAATCTGTTAATCATTCAGCCAGATTAAATGGAGAAAAGCACTTGCTGTTGGAAAAGAGAAGAAAAAACAGAGAGTTGTCTGTGGAGGTTAGAAATAAGGTAATAGACATTTTTTGTCAACATTAAGGCTACCATTACTAAATAGCTTGATGTTCATTCTTGTTGCCAATATTATTAGAAATTTAAGGCAAATTGAATTGTAGCCAATATCCCTGGACGTGGCTGCAAGAGGAAAATTGGCCCAAGAATGATGAGAAAGATTATTCGAATGGTTGAAAAGGAACCAAGGACAACTTCAAAACAGATCCAAGCCAACATTGAAGCTCAAGGTGCAACAGTTTCAGGTCACACCATCCAGCTCTGTTTGAATGAAAATGGTCTCCATGGTAGAAGTGGTTGGGAGACCCCACTACTAAAAGAGAAACACAAAAAAGTCAGACTGGAGCAGAACTACATGTTTACAAGCCACAGTCCCTCTAGGAGAATGTCCTTTGGACAGACAAAACAATTGTAGAGCTTTTTGGCAAATCACAACCACTCCATGTTTACAGAAGGAAAAAAGAAGCTTTCAAAGACAAGAACACCATCCCTTCCACGAAAGATTGAAGAAGAAAGAGCTGAAACTTGCAGTTGGGAAAGGCACCCATAAAACCTGAGAGAACTGGGGCAATTTACTCAAGAAGAATGGGCCAAAATCTCAGTTCAAAAGTGTAGAAATCTTATTCAGAGCTACAGAAAGCAATTATTTGTCTCCAAGGGCTGTGCTACAAAATATTAGGTTAAGAGTACCAATATTTTTGTCCATGTCATTCTCATTTGTTTTACTGTTTAAAGTAATATGTGACGTTTCTGTTCTTTTACATTTTAAATAAAGAACAGCGGATACCAAATACTTTTGTTAATTTTTACTTAGTTCAGAGATAATTGTGCGTTTCACTTAATAAGTAGAAGGGTACCAATACTTTTGGCCACATCTGTATTTTGGAATGCATGAGATACCCACTCCTGTTTAAACAATGCCTGCCAACTTTGTTATGCTTCATAAACTACCATCTTTGCATATCTTCTGCATGAGATTTTTTTATCCTCATGCATTCTGTGACCCATTACTTTGTAAATGTGAGTCTTCTCAACATTAGCATGCCCAAGTCATTGATAAATGACACGATTAAAGGGATAGGAAAGTCAAAATTAACCTTGCAGGATTCAGATAGAGCATGTAATATTTATAAACTTTTAAATTAACTTCAGTTTCGAAAAAAGTGCTTCGCTCTCTTGGTATCCCTTGTTAAAAATAAATATGCACATATTCCACACTAGTGGGAACTAGCTGCTGATTAGTGTCTGCACATATGTGTCTCCTGTGATTGGCTAACTAGATGTGTTCATCTAGCTGCCAGTAGTGAAATGTTGTTTATTCAGGAAAGGATAACAATATTATTAAACAAATTTGATAATAGAAGTGAATTGGAAAGTTGTTTAGAACTGTATATTTTATCCATATCATAAAAAAAATGTTTGGGTTTCCTGTCCCTTTAAGCAACGATGTTGCAGGTCCCAGGCCAAGAGCTTTTCTCTAAGCTTATGGATGAAGATCTTAGATCTTTGGGTTGGTTATCTTGTAAATATACCTCTGTCCCTCTGTTTTTAGCTTACCCAGTGTCCAATGCATTGCAGATAGTCTGTTCTTTTTACACATTAGTTGTATGCTCAGCATTCCCCAGTGTAAACGAGGAGCCTATTTGTTATCATATTTTTTATAAAGCCCTAAAACCTAGTGCACAGTGACAAAATGCTAATAGCTGACATAGAATGCAATGGAATGAATTGTGTTTCTTATTGTTTTTAGCTAACTAATATGGATGAGTTCAGAATCAAACAAAAAAACTTTTTTTCCAGACACCACTTTATCTTGCCATCAAAAGTTACTAATTTGCTTGTTTGTTAAAGGGTTAGGAAAATGTTATTTTGTGATTCTGACAGAGCATACCATTTTAAAAAAAAAGGTTTCCAATTTACTTCTATTATCAATTCTGCTTCGTTCCCATGATATTCTGTGTTGAAGAGATACTTAGGTAGGCATCTGTAACACTAACTGGCAGGGAATAGTGCTGCCATCTAGTTCTCTTGCAACTTGAAGAACATTTGGCATAACGCAAAGCATTCTCCTGAGAGAAAGGGTGTGTAACGCAATACACATCAGCATTCCAGATGCCTTGCTTCATTTTTCATATTGGTTCAGGGATTTTTACTAGAAAGTTTAAAATGTCTCATTAAAATAACAAAATATTCACCATCTCATGTGTTCTTTTCTCAAATGCTTTTTCACATAGTTCTTCCTAAGAAATTCCCCTATGTAAAGCAGTTCAGATTTGTGCCCCCTTCACATTTTTGCTAGTAGGTATCAGCATCCTCTATACTAACTAGTCCCACTGAGAATGAAGATTTACGTTTAGTGCCAGCTGCTGGTCTTGTGTAGAGGATAAATGTAGATCATTTCAGGGTTGTGCTGTATTTCGGATGGCGGTAGAGTGGTGTGCTATAAGGAAAGGTCTCCTCTGAATATAGTAAAAATGACACCATTCGACTTTCACTTTATTTTTTCAATATCTCCATTTGCAAGAAAGTGACAGTTGTGATATGTGGAGTCCTGCCTCTTAGTTCCGTTTTACTACATTCAGTTTCATAGTTAAAGGGGGGAGGGGTCCTAAAGCAAAAACTGCACATTTTAAATCATTAGAGTGTGCAATCTTTGCATTACTGACTCTAGCTTACAAATGTGTTTATGACTGCAAAAGGGTGACCCACATAAGTAATATCCCACTCAGGATTGATTACATTGCAGTCTCTAAGCAGGAAACCTCTGGTGATTGGTGGCTATATGAGACGCCTGCTCCTGATTGGCTCATTGACGATGTTCTGCTCAGGAGCAGTAAAGCTTCCAGCTCCCAAGTGGGACTTTACCTATGTATTTAACTTTTTTGTTTGTGGGGGTAAACACATAGTAAGCTATGCCTAATAATGCAAATATTCAATGCTTTAATAAATTACAGCATGTGATATTTTGCTAAAGAATGTCTCTAAGTTCTGGCAGTTTATACTGAATGCTGCAATATTTATTTTTTCAGTGTCCTTGATTCTTGTATTCTCTTTATTTTTACAGACACAGTTTGTGGAAAAAAATAATGATGCTCTGCACATGTCCCTTGAATCTCTCATATGCGAGTCCAAGGATAAATTTATACGGGAATTATTCGAATCTGCCAATAATCACAAAGATACCAAACAGAAGACAGGAAAACTTAGTTTCATCAGCGTTGGCAATAAGTTCAAGGTACAGTCTGCACATCACAATCTTTTAATACACCTTAAGTGTTTCCTTTGTATAAAAATATTCATAAAGCCAACACATTTATAAATTATGATCAGATTTTGTTTCCATTACAGTAGAAACCAATTCACCAATGAGATGCTATTAGAACTGTACTAGAAAATAAAAGAAACGCCACAGATATACAATATTGTTTCTTTTTAAATTGGAAGAAAATGAAGAATTTTGCAACACATAACACAGTTGGAGCAGTAAATTAGCCTCTTGACTGCCAGAAACTCATATAGTTAATCAGGGTGTTAAATCACTGCTGCGTAACAAAAAAAGAATATATATATATATAATATACACACTAACATTTTCCTATGTTAGTTCCTCTCCTCCTTTAGTTATCCCCGTGAACCCCCTTAGCATGTAAGCCTAAATGCCCAGCTGCTTTGTAGATCACCTTCATGAGAGCTGATTTACAACAGTGAAACTCTTGGCAGGGCCCTCTATCCTTTTATCTCCCATAATTGTCACCTTGCATAGTAGATCCATGTATTTATTGCTGCTGAATCTGTTGGCTCTCTACAAATAACTGATGGTAATAACAATAATAAATAATATTAATAATATGTACTTTTAACTCTTGGTATTAAGCGATTCCTGTTCTATGGTGTTTTAAGAAACCAACCCTTTAGCAAATAAAATTGTTTTTGAGGGTCAGTTCACTAATGGTCACAAATTCAAGAGAACAGTTAAAAAGGAAAAGGTTGTTTTTAAAACACATTGTAATACATTTCAAACATGGTTAAATTGTTTTGCAATATACACTTGCAAAACTACTGCAAATGGTTTAAAGTTAGAATATTGGTTATAGCAGACGACCAATAATGTGCTGAGTTATATCACCAATGTTTGTAACAGGAGTGCACACACCACCTAATGACATTTTCATTGGCAAATTGTATGCACATTTTTGCTATAGTACTTGCAGTTACTTTCTTTAATGATTTTGTCAGATCTGTTTTTGGTCATGGTTATTATTTTGGTTTAGCAGAGAATTAGTTTAATTCTTGATTTACCGTATGTAGCCTCTTTTACATGTTGACAAAATATGAGTTGGATACATTTGTCTGGATAGAGAAAAACATTTGAGCAAAATAAACAAATAACTTGTTAAAATAAACCAACAATATATTTAAATAAACCAACACTCTATTTAGCAATAGTCATGGTCAAACATTTATACGTCACCAACTTCAGGTTTTCAGATGAGACTTACCCAATTCTATTTTTACTATGATTAGGCTTTTTTTTTTTCTTCTTTTGCTGCTTGACAACTTCATCTTACAGCCATTTACAGATGTAGTGACAAAGCCAATGAAATGGATGCAAATATGTTTCTTTCTAATGGTGGTGTGCGACCACAGCTCAATTCTGTTGCAAGTTCATTACCTGGCCACCAGGGGGAGGCAAAGAAACCCTATACCAAGAGCTTTAAAGGGACAGTTTATTCAAAATTAAACTTTCATGATTCAGATAGGGCATGCAATGTTAAACAACTTTCCAATTCACTTTTATCATCAAATTTTCCTTGTTCTCTTGGTATTCTTAGTTGAAAGCTAAACCTAGGTAGGCTCATATGCTAATTTCTAAGCTCTTGAAGGCCGCCTTTTATTTTAATGCATTTGACAGTTTTTCAAAGCTAGAGGGTGTTAGTTAATGTGTGCCATATAGATAACATTGTGCTTACGGCCGTGGAGTTACTTATGAGAGGGCACTGATTGGCTAAAATACGAGTCTGTCAAAATAACTGAAATAAGGTGTCAGTCTGCAGAGGCTTAGATACAAGGTAATCACAGAGGTAAAAAGTATATTAATATAACAGTGTTGGTTATGCAAAACTAGGGGATGGGTAATTAAGGGATAATCTATCTTTTTAAACAATTAAAATTCTGGTGTAGACTGTCCCTTTTATTATCCATACTACTTCCCTGACCCTCCTTGTATTTCTTTGCCTCATTTATGGAGAAGGCGAAGCTGGAGGTTTTCAGGATTTACTCAAGACATTTACAGGGATATTAATCCCAAATTTTCCACATAGATTAGTTCCTGGAAGAGAGGGACATAGGAGAGTACTGGCAGTGCAAGGTAAATCTCCTTGTGGTAGTAGTATTTACAAGCCTGCCACTAGTGTCACTGGGGCAGTTCCTTTAGCCTACTCCTGTTGGGTCATGAAGATGTGCTCCCTCAGTCTGTCAGTCACAGTACAGGATGAGCTCTCTTGTGTATCCTCAGGACTAACATCTAGGTAATACCAGTGGAGGGGCAATGGCTTTGTAAGTATCTGCATGTCTTACACAGCCCACAGGCTGCAAAGGTACAGTTACCATATAGCCAGTTCAGCAGCTTGGCAAACAGAGCTATGGCTGGGTTTTTATATCAGTCTGTCAAGTGTAGGCTGTTTGTGCACAGGGGGCATTTTCAGTAGTCCTTTATCATGCTGCTTCATCTCAATTACTGATTTTAAATTTGTAACCAATATTAAGAGGCAGCATTTGTTATATTCATTGTTATATGCTGTTTCAGCAGGCTGTGTTTTTATGGAAAGCATTCAGAAGAACTCTTTCCAGTTTCCTATTCATAAGCTCTCTAAAAGACATGATCAGTTTATCTCTGATCTTGGTCTCGCTATGGCTCTCGTGATTTTTATCAGTATGGCTCTCGTGATTTTTATCAGGGTTCTGGGCACTCTGCTTCAGAAGTCAGAGCTAAGGGAATAAATGAAAACACAGTGAATAGTTATGCACTGGAAAGTTAAGTAAAAACCAAAAGATAGACTGGAAAAAGACAGGGGTCCTGGATCCCCTGCAGAACAAACAGAGCGATAGAACACAGTCTATCTTGCGCAACAAAAATTGCTGAATTTACAAATAAATTGTGTCCACAAAACCCATATAAAATTATAGGAATTGTTACCAATGCATAAAACCACAAATTTAATTACACTTATTAAGACCACTCAAGATAAAAAACATACATCAATGTAGTAGCCTTAAAAACAAAAACAAATTAAAGTTCACACAGTAAAGTTCATCGTAACGCTTCCGAGATATTCGTGACAATGAAGCAGTCAAATACGATCATCAGGAGCTGCAAGAAAAAAGAGACAGCGCTCTTTGAAATGTATGCCAGAACAGGGAATTAAGGTGTATATGCTTAGTTACACCAGAGAAGTTACTGTGTCCGCGTATATGCTGCCGTATGTTTCCTTCGGGGTGTATTTGAGGGATATTTTCCAGAGCGGCTGGATTTCAACAGACTTGTAACTCCAAATGTGCACTTCACAAAAAATGGAGATCCTCTGTTGCTTTCTCCGACTACCGCTGTGATCCCAATCGCATACTTCCACCAAACAATGGATCCTTGACAGCACCAAAAGATTGAGCAACGCGTTTCCACTGACGTGCAGTCTTTGTCAAGCTCAGGGGATAGCTGTGACTCCTTACTTGGATGATATCTTGGTTCAAGCTCCCTCTTTACCTTAGCAAATGCTCATACAATGAGACATCTCTGGTTCCTTTGCAACCATGACTAGAAGGTCAACATTGCAGGAGCTAGCTGACCCCATGTTCATGGGTCCCATTTCTGTGAGTGATCATCTATTCAATCTCAACATGACTGGTTTTGTCTCATCAGCACAAGCTAAAGCTTTATTAATCTGCTTGTCTAGGTTTCGGTTACTACCCAGGTGTCTGTGGCTCAGCACATGAAGGTGCTGGATCTGATGGTGTCAGCATTAGACACCGTTTGGTTTTAAAGGTTTCATTTGCATGCTAAAATAGTGACATGGAGAGCTACAACCTATCTCAGTTAATCTTTCTGGATACTTCCGTCAAACCATCTCCTTCCTGGTGATTATCCCCCATTCCAGTTTCTTTGGGAATGGTCTTCCTTCGTCCATCATGTGAAATAATTTCCAAAGACACCAGCCTCTTTCAGGTTGCGGCGCGATCTGGGGATCTTCAGGATCTCAGGGAGTTTGGTCTCTTCACGAGGCAAGGTTATCACTAAGTATTCTGGAACTCCATGTGACCTTCAGAGCTCTTTAGGAGTGGCCTCTTCTCAGGACTATTCTTTCATTGTTGTCAATCTGAGAACATTACAGCGGTATCTTATATTAGTCATCAGGATGGTAAACACATCTCAGCTATTCACTGTCACAGAGCCAACAGTTGAAAATCAGAGTATCTGAGTCATCAGACTCACCATTTGGGAGAATGGTCCCTTATTCAGGAGATTTTCTATCATTTGGGTCTCCAAAGATGGATTTGATTCAATCTCAAGCTTCCCAAATATGGGCCGAAGTTGAAGGCTCCTCAAATACAATTGGCAGATACTTTCGCAATTTCAATCAGAAACGAAAAAGTGGAAAATAAAGCTAACACCCTACTCTCTCGCAAACACAATTGCATATTCTCATGTGTACTAACCCGACATGAAAATACGAATAGTTAACATTCCAATGTTCTTCACATACAAGACTACGTTCTATTTATTCATAAATACATGTATGTATGTATATATATATATATATATATATATATATATACACACATAAATATATATATATATATATATATATACACACACACAGATATATATATATATATTATATG
>CAJPDP010980815.1:0-16062 GCA_905336975.1 Bombina variegata variegata
TTTTTTCACCTGCAGCTGGGAGCAGCTGAGTATAACTTTTTAAACAGCACTTACTCTGCTGAGCTGAGGAAGTTGTGAGGTAAAATATCTTCCTTTTTTACATAGAGATTCTCAGGAAATATTTTCCTGTCAGCTTTTTACAGTTATACTGCATCCGTTTCAAGTGATTTAGCATATGAGTATTATGAGTTTGTTGCATTTAGTTTGCTAAATAATACCTAATGTTTAGTATACGTTTGCTAAATAGAATGCGTTAACATTTATTTTCAGACTCTTTGAGTGATACAAGTTATACAATTGAAACATAATGAAGATAGCTGAAATAATTGATGTTGCATTTAAATTGTTAAGGTGCTTTGTATGAAGATAGCAATTACTTAATTTGATTTGTAATGGGAAATATGTTTGTAATTAAAATAGCAAAATCAATCACCATTATTTCAATACTGATTTTTCTCTATATAATGCTCAAATAAATACCTCTAAATTATCTTTGAATTTGTTGTGAAAGATTGCTCTAAAATATTGTTTATTAAGTGTGTATATCTCTTGGTTTCTTTGACTGCTGTATCATTAATGAGGTATAAATTTGACTTTTTTCATATACACTTATTACATTCAGCTGCCTGCAATAACAATTCAATCTATTCCCATCAATTAGAACCTTAGATTCCCTGCAAGCAGATCTTTATTTAGAATGAAAATAAAAGTCACACACCTGATGATTGCCAGGAAATTTTCACTTATGGCCCTCAGCTGTACTATTTTTTCTTAAAGATCTATATTGATACTGACATCCTATCATTATATTGCTAAACTGTTCCTGGATATTTCCCACAACATTGATATGTTAGTTTTAATGTAACTATTCTCAGTCAACACTTTGTTTCTATTGGGTTTAGGCTAAGTCACTCGTCTTCCAACCTGTCTTCAGGCCTCCCTAACAGGCAAGGTTTTGAGCATATCTGAACTAGAGCACAGGTGAAATAAACATGGTTATTTTACCTGCTCTCACCAAAGGTAATCCTAAAAATCTGTCCTGTTAGGGCAGCTTGAGGACAGTTTAAACCAATGTCCTGAGGGGAAGGGAGCAAGTACGTGCAACTGACTCTCCAAGAATTTAGCACCTTATATCTAAGCATCACAGTACCCACCTTCAATTTTTTTTATTTTTATTTATTTTATTTTATACCAGCAATGCAGACAAAATAATAATAAGATTCAAATAAGAACACACTATTTTGAAAAAAAAAAAAAAAAAGAAAAATGAGACAGCACAGTGTTAGTTTCACACAAATCCAGGTAAACTAAAGGGAGCTGAGGATTGCATAAATATTGCAAAATCAATCATTTAAAAAGGTGTCCTGAACTAACTATTCATAAGCTTTACTGAGTACATTTTGAGAATTTTATAGTTATAACCTGGTAGCAACAAAAAAGCTAGTGATTTATAATGCAGTTATCACAAACACTGGTGGCCGGTGGTTGATCCTAAACGAAACAAAAAAAAAATGAAAAAAAGAATCCTCCTTCCTCTTCCCTCCCCCCTCCCCAGAAAGAGTTAAAGATTACTGTGAAGAGAACTATATAAAGGAAGTATATCTACCAAATACCTAGCAGAACTATTTCAGTATTTCTAAATGGTGAAATTAAATAACTGATTTCGCTAGGTGAAAATATTTTTATAAATTTAGCCCATTTTTAAAAAAATATATATTATTTCTCGATCTGAGTTCAGGTCTGTAGCTAACTGTTCAACTAGGTATTGTTTTTTAAGATAGTTCTTCACTTCCAGGTGTGAAGGTAACAATTTGCTCTTCCATTTATTAAAGATCAAATTCCTGGCTGCGAGAATAATTAAATTTACCAATCTGGTGTCTTCTGAAGCTGGGTTGCTATTTATCAGAAAAATAATGTCAGTCAACGTGAGGTCGAGGGGAGTTATTTTCAGCACTTTAAGTAGGCAGAATTTTATTTTTCTCCAAAAATGTTGTAGTTTAGGACAAGCCCAAATCATATGTATTATATCTGCGGCTGGTAAGCTACATTTTGGGCATTTATTGAAGTTTTTATTATACCATCTAAAACCTCTATCTGGGGTATAATAAGTTTGATGTATAAGTTTTATATGGGATTCTCTCCAAGTCTCAGCTATAGTAGTGTAGAAAAGCGAAGATATAGAGCGTGCCACATGAAGCTCTTGGTCAATGCTACTGGAGGTAAGATTTGTCCATTTTTGGGCCAAGTTCTCCAAACTAAGTCCTCCCTTATATGAGACAAGATAAGAATACCAAGGAGAAATAGAGAAATGGCCTGCTTTAAAAAAATTAGCCAGTTATCAAGCTTGCCCCATGACCATCTCCCGGTGAATTTACTGGTTAGTTGCATGGCATAATGTCTAGCTTGCAAGTATGCAAAAAAGTCGTGGTTATTAAGGTCAAACTCTTGTTTCAGCTCTTCAAAGGATTTAATATTACCTGTCTCTGAATTGAAAAGCGGAGATACCAAGTAGAGCCCTTGCCTATGCGGTAGAGAAGTTTGTATTCCCGCTTGATATTCTGGGTTTCCTAGAAAAGTTTGAAATCTGGGAGTGTTGATATTTACTTCAACCCGTGCTCCGATCCTACTCCATGCCTGAATTATCATGAATATTGTTTTGAGCGTTTTCACCTGCTTGGGGATTGAGTGGAAAGGAACATGGAGCAAAGAAGCTGGCAGAAATGGGTATATCATGTTTGACTCAAGTCCAATATCTGTAAAATGATCTAACTCCCCGACCCAATCAATTGCGATACGTCCAAGAAAAACTAAATTGTAAAGGTATAGATCAGGGAGAGCAAGGCCAGCAAATTGCCTTGGAAGAGCTAGTTTCTGAAGCAATATTCTAGGTTTCTTTGACTGCCATATAAAGCAGCGGAGTGCCGTATTGAATTTCTTAATATCATAGGATTTCAACAAAATAGGGAGATATATAAAAGATTATAGGTAAGATCACCATTTTAAAGAGAGCAATATGTCCTGATAATGAAAGAGGGAGATTCTGCCAGTTTCTCATATAGGTGATAGCTTGAAGTAATATTGGAGATATGTTTAAGGCATACCATTCTTGAGGATTAGCCGACACCATAATCCCTAAGTAAATGAGATAGAGACTGTCTTAAAAGGATTGTCTGTACAGGAATTATCTGTTTTTCTTAGCCATAGGAGTTCAGATTTCAAATTGTTCACTTTATACCCTGAAAATTGACCAAATAATTTGATTATATCTAGGTGCTTTGGAATATTTGAAGAGGTGTTGGACATATATATCAATAAGTCATCTGCGAATAAAGCCATCTTCACCTCTTTTTTATAAATTTTAATACCTTCAATCTGTTGTCTAATTTTAACCGCTAAAGGTTCGATTGTGAGGTCAAACAATAGCGGCGAAAGCGGACAGTCTTGCCGAGTACCTTTTTCTAATCTAATTTTATTTTACTCCTGTCCTTGTATGACTAAGCTGTTAAAGGAGTGGGTACATATATTTTTCACTAGATTCAAAAAATTGTTCCTGAGCCCAAACCGATCTAATGTGTCTAGCAGGTAGTCATGACTGATGCGATCGAACGCTTTCTCAGCATTGATCACTAGAACTGCAGCATCCGGATAATCTTTCAATAATTTCCCCTTTGTGTTTTTAAAATAATCAGTAAGTAAGAGGAGTTGTCTGATTTTGGATGTTGAAGTGCGATTAAGAAGAAACCCTACTTGATCTCTGTGAATGATCTCTGAAAGTTCCTCCTGCAGTCTCTTGGCCAAGATAGAAGTAAATATCTTGTAATCAGGGTTTAGTAGGGCAATAGGCCTATAAGATTCTCTAAAGCGCGGATCTTTGCCAGTCTTGGGTATAAGAATGGTGTGCGATGCTACAGAGTTAGCAGGAATCTCAGCGTTCTCACTATAAAAGTAATTGAAAAGTGGGGTGTGAGTATTGACTCCAAATTCTTCTAAAATTCATTTGATAGTGCTTCCGGGCCTGGTGCTTTGTCCAATTTTAGCGATTGAATAGCTTGGCTTACTTCTAACTCTGATATTGGAGAATTTAGAGTAAGATTAAATTCAGGGCTACACTTTGAGATAGGAGTGTCCTCCCAGAATATCTTGCATGCAGCGCTATCCGGAGAGATAGGGGAATACATTTTTTTTATAGTACTGATATAAGGATTCAGAGATTTCCTCGGGTGTAGTAAGTAGCTTCTTATTGACCTGGAAAGATTCAATTTTCGATGATTGCCTAGAGTTTTTCACCAGCTTGGATAGTAGTTTGCCCAATTTATTGTTGAATTTGAATAAGCTGGCTTGGTATTTTAAGTCTGTGTGGACTGTATTGGAGGTTAATAAGGTATCTCGTTACCTCTTTGCGTTAATGTACCTTTTACAGTTATCCTCAGTAGGGGATCATAGATATCTGTTATATGCATTAACTACGGTGGCTTTTACCTGTCTCTCCTTTAATCGGAAATCTTGCTTAACTTTTGCCACATAAGCTATGATATCTCCCCTTAATACTGCCTTTGACGTCTTCCAGATGGCTGGGAGGCTAGGAATTGAGCCACTATTAAGTTGAAAAAATTCCTCCATTTTATCTTTTAACCAATTCCTGAATTTTAAATTTTTGCTAAGATATTTCGGGTAAAAAAAACGTGGTCCTCTTGAGAAGACCTTTGCATTTGGGATATCCAGCATTATGGGAGCATGATCTGAAATGCAAATTTCTGAAATTAATGCTTTAGCACCAATATGATAAAGACTATCACTTGTTAACATGAGATCAATTGTTGACAATGATTTAAATACTTTTAAATAACAAGTGTAGTTCCTAGTGTCTGGGTTCTGTGCTCTCCATATATCTCTGACTGCAAGATTCTGAAAAATAGAGTTAAAAAAGTTTTGCTTCTAAGTTATCTTTTTTAGTTTTCTTTTGAGATGCTCCGCGTCTGAACCATCTAGGGGGTGTCGAGGAGACATATTAAAGTCTCCCGCTAAAATTACATGACCCTCTGCTACCTGTAAAATTTTTGCCTGAAGAGAATCCCAGAAACCGACATCAATTACGTTAGGAGCATAGAGATTGCAGATGGTATAAATTGAGTTTGCAATTTTCAATTTTAATATTAAATATCTGCTATCAGGGTCGACTAATGTAAATAATTTATCATAGGCTAATTTCTTCCCCAGAAGAATAGCAATGCCCTTTTTTCTTTTTTGCGAGGGAGTAAACAGAATTTCTGCCACCCAAGAAGTCTTTAACTTCAGCGATTCCTCAGAATTTAAATACGTTTCTTGCAATAAAGCAATAGAGGTGTTAAGTCTCTGAAGATGTGTTAAAATTGTTTTTTGTTTAATAGGGGACACAATGCCCCCTATGTTCCAGGAAGTGAATCTAATATCTTTATTCATTTGTTATTACCCGAGTGGGTAAGATGGGAGAGAAGAGGGCGGAGAGAAAGAGGAAGAGAAAAAAAAAAACAACAAAGCAAAAGGAATTTAATTTTTTGAGCTTTGTTATCTAATATTGCCATCAATATAGTATTTAGGACCATGTCTTAACTGAGCTCTGATTTCATATCATTTGATCCCATGTTCAGCTAACTTTTTTTCTGCCTCTTCTACAGAATCAAAGAAGAAATTTTGACCCCCAAGTGTCAACTTAAGTCTGGCAGGATAAATAACCGTATCATGCCACCCAGTTTTTATAATTCGGCCACAGATTGGGGAGCGTTCCCTCCTTTTTAAGGAGGTCTCTTGAAAAAGCAAAATTTTGGTATTGTTGTGGAAAATAGGTTGGTTTTTGTGATAATGTTGTAAAAAAGCGTTTTATCCTGAAAATTCAGGAACCTTGCAATAATTGGTCTAGGTTTAACCAAGTTAACAGAGCTATCCACAAATCTCCCCAATCTGTGGACTCTTTCAATGAGAACGAGAGCCTGTGATGAAGGAATGTTTAACATTTAGGGCAGAGTATATGTCATAAATTTCATAAGATCTTCTTGGTTAGGCGATTCTGGATAGCCAATAATTCTAAGGATATTCCTTCTCAATCTATTTTCTAGATCATCTACCTTGGCCTGAATTTTAGATATCTCGCTCTGGTTACCCTCAATTTTGGGAATATAGATATTTGTTACGTCTTCTAAATCTGAAATTCTTTGTTCTACTTCCAGGAGCCTTTTAGAAAATTGCATTATCTCTGTTGTTAATAATTGAATATCTTGCTTAATTTCATTTGGATATGGCTTCTAGTATATTAAATACTAGGGCTTGAGTATCTTGCATGGTCAGGAGATTTTGGGAATTTGTTGGAGTGGTTTCGGCGTGGGTTTCTGCCGGGGCCTCTGTAGGATTCTTTTTCCTGCGTTCCCTGTTCTTAGCTGCCATGCATGGATTATTCTTTGAGGTGAATGATGGTGAAGTGACACTACAGAAATTGTAGTGAGTCAGTAAACAAATCTAAGTGAGTGAAACCAGAATAGAGGGAAAGGAGAAAAAAAAAAAAAAAAAAGATAAAGAGTGAAAAAATAGATCTGTTATTCTGTGAAAGAGAAAAAAAAATTAGAGGGGAAGGGGGTGTGTGACACTGTGCGAATAAGTTAAGACCAGAATATGACAGCTAATACTAGCAAAATTGTACGACCGCAGAAGCCCAGAACCGAAGCACCTCAGATACAATTGCCTATCTGATGTTGCATCTGCAACTTGAGTTTAAAAAAACAAATCACGCCAATGCTTATGGGCATTTTCCAAGATCTCATTCAACTGTTATGTATTTACCAGGGTCTCATTAATATATTGATATAGACAGCTTAGAATCTGCCTCACACTCACCCCTCCAGCGATGTATTTCAACCAGAGCTCTTCTATGCCCAGTACGATTTAGGAGTAGGGGCAAGTTTACCTCCACTCTGTTCACAAGGTTGATCCATTGCAGCTTGCAGGGTTTCACACCGTAATTGCAGTGCTGCGATGCAGATAGATCAAGCCGTCTCTTTTGGGCCCAAGCTGCTCTTGCGTTCCTCCCTCTGGCTCCACATCAGCAACAGACAGCTCCTTCTCACAGCATCAGTGAGGAGGAGAGACCAGTATCAGAGAGAGTGGCTACGGCACCTTAAAAAAACAAATCACGTCCAAAATGAAATCTGCGATTCTTCAACAGGGACCTAGTTTTGTTAGTGCTAGTCTAGCATAGATAATATTGTAACTGAAACCCCAGTTTCTGAGATGCTTATGGGCAATTCCAAGATCTCATTCAACTGTAATGTATTTACCAGGGTCTCATTAATATTGTGCCCCAAGGATTTTGAAAAGAAGACTTTCTGTATATGAATGGTAATCTAAGTTTAGCAAGGTTCCAGAAAAAATCACGTAATCTTTCTTCTTTCTCTTTCCCTTTAAGTCTTAATTGACATGAAGAATAGTACCACTGAGACCTTATTTCCTAAAAAAGGAAAACTTGAGGGAATCCCCCTTACAATTGAATCTAGGCAGACAGGAAAATAAAAAATCCACTTAGAGGAATATGTAAGCTTAGCAGAAAGAGATTTCCTTGAATATTTGGATAGCACCTTATAGAGATAACAAAAAAAACATTGATGTAATAGCAAGTCAGAGTGTATAAATACTATGCTCAATTGTTCCTAAATAAAATAATAATAATAAATGATAAGGATAATAAAGACAATAAGACAGCTATAAGCATCAGGCAGTAATCAAACTGAAAGTTAAAGAGCAGGCATAAGACATTTTCTTGCCAGCATACATAGCTTAGTTGAGTTCACAGAGTTTCAGTAGTGTGATTTCAGAGGTCAAACACTTTCATATACGCCTCTTTGGATCGCTTAAAATTCTTTCACTCTTTCTTAGAAAGCAAAAAACAGCCACAGGGAAATAACACCAATTAAGTTATGTGAATAATATAGAGCGTGTGATTGACCCCTCTGTAGCGGTTTACAAGTAGAGCTGTCTGAGAAAACTCTTCTGCTTAAAGAATGTCTCGATATAACCAAGCCTATTCAGTTTTTTAATAATTCTGTCTATGGATATAGACAGCTTAGAAGCTGCCTCACACTCACCCCTCCAGCGATGTATTTCAATCAGAGCTCTTCTGTGCCCAGCACGATTTAGGAGTAGGGGCAAGTTTACCTCCACTCTGTTCAGAAGGTTGATCCGTTGCAGCTTGCAGGGTTTCACACCGTAATTGCAGTGCTGCAATGCAGATAGATCCAGCCGTCTCTGTTGGGCCCAAGTTGCTCTTGCGTTCCTCCCTCTGGCTCCACGTCAGCAACAGACAGCTCCTCCTCACAGCATCGGTGGGGTGGAGAGACCAGTATCAGAGAGAGCGGCTATGGCACCTTGAACCCTCTCAATCCCGCACCACCGCCAACTCCCCACACGCAGAACCGGTGGGTGGGGGGGACAGTCAGTGGGACAGGACCAGCGGGTGCCTCCGGGGCACAGTGCCAATAACGAATTGGGGTGAGTGCGGATCAGCTTGAATTGCTCACCAGTAAATTGCTGTTTTGATGCTAGCGGGTCTGGCTATCTACCCCTATAACGATGGAGGAGTGAGAGGGGGAAGTCGACCTAGATGGTTCTCGACCCTTGCAGGAGTTTAAGCATACACGACAGTCCGTGGCTAACTCTGGGTAGAATAGTTCTTAGACAGCGTAGTTGGAAGTTTACTCTGTAGGAGGCCTCTCAGGGTGTATTCAAATTGGCTGCAGAGTTTTTCCTTGACCGTTATGGTTCCTGGCGTGAATAAACCGCCATTAGGTTATCTGCAGGGGAAAAAAAGCCTGTACAACATGATCTCTGCACAGACTCCTCCTCTTCCTCCTTGCTGCAAGTTGTCACCCACCTTCAATTTTAAACAACTTTCTAATGTATTTCTAGTATTTAATTTGCTTCATTCTCTTGATATCCTTTGTTTAAAAGCATATTTAAATATGCTCAGTAGCTGCTGATTGGTTGCTTGACATAGAATCCTTGTGTGATTGGCTCACCTATGTGCATTGCTATTTCTTCAAAAAAAGAATTTTTGAAGAATGAAGCAAATGAAATAATATAAGTAAATTGGAATGTTGCTTAAAAATGTATTCTCTATTTGAATCATGAAAGAAAAATGTTGGGCTTCATGTCCATATAACTAATTTAATTATTTATTTTTACTCCCAATCTGCACACTCATGGTTATACATGCAGGGAAAATGGCCAGTAGATAAATGTATTTGCAGGAGAAATATTAAGGTTCTTATGATACTTTAAAGATCACTAGTTAGGCCTCCTCTTAAGTATTATCTGCAGTTCTGGAGCCCATTTCTCCAGAAGGATATAAATAAATTGGAATCTGTTCACACGAGGGCTAAAATAGCACATGGTCTTAATACTAAAACTTACCAGGAAATGACTTAAATATGTATAGATTAAAGGGACAGTCTAGTCAAAATTAAACTTTCATGATTCAGATAGGGCATGCAATTTTAAACAACTTTCCATTTTTTGTATCATTCAATTTGCTTTGTTCTCTTGGTAGTCTTAGTTGAAAGCTAAACCTATGTAAGCTCATATGCTAATTTCTAAGACCTTAGCTCATATGCTAATTTCTAAGCCCTTGAAGGCCGCCTCTGCTCACGCTTGTAAATCAATATAACTGTGTTAATTATGCAAAACTGGGGAATGGGTAATAAAGAGAATACCTATTTTATTAAACAATACAAATTCTAGAGTAGAATTACCCTTTAAAGGACAGGAGAGAGAAAAGGTGATATAGAAACGTTCAAGTATATTATGGGGTGTAATAAAGTTGAATATTTTTCATAAAAAGAGCAATTCCAGAATAAGTGATGATAATCTCAAGTTAAAACGAAGTTGGTTTAGGAATAATTTGCTGGAACACACTTCTTCACAGAAAGGATGGTTGATTTGTTAAATAAACTTCCATTAGAGGAGGTAAAGCTAACTCTGTGGAGGACTTCATGAATGCTTTGGATAAGCATCATACAAACTAAATAAACCTATATTATTAGGAATTTTTTCGAAGACTTGCTGGGTCTATGGTTCTTAACGGCCATCAAAATCTATAATAGTATGCTAAACCTTGGGCTATCTGAGGCCGCATTACTTATCAAAAAATGTGCTGCAGCGCATCTAGAATGAAGAGTTAGATGGTGGAAAGCATTTCACATGATTAATATTTTAATTTAACTTTACTATATAAGTGAAATTCTGGGTAGCTGCCATTATAATCAGCAATATTTCAATATTAAGATTTTGTTTTACAATTTTTCATTTCCTTAAAATGCTGGTGATATTTTATATATTAACCCCTTGAGAACTAATGACGGTCCTGAACCGCCATGACTTAAAACGAGCAGCGGGAGCGTTCAGAGAAAAAAACAATGTATAATTTGTATGGAAACAGCAAATGAGAGAGAGGAAAATTACAGCTAAACACAAACACCACAAAAGTGTTAAAACAGCCCTGGTCCTTAAGGGGTTAAACTAATCTTGTTTCTATTTTCTTACCTATGCAGACATACTTTATCTGTTTATAGTACACCAAGAAGTTACCTTTATAAAAATAAATCTCTGAAGGTTATAATGTATTTAAGGAACCTTCAGCATTAGTTGATGCTAATGTTTTTTTTTTCAGGGATCTTTTTTGAGGGCGTAGCATAAGCATGTGATGTGGGCGTGTCTATACAAGAGGCTGAACACAACTAGGTATAGTGTGCCTTGTACATGATTGCTATTGCAGTGCATTGCACATAATCAGTAAAACATTTCACCCACATTTATTTGTATTTAAACATATACATAATAAACTGTAGTTATGGACCACAAATACAATTAAAAGTAATGGACTTATCAAGTCCTGATAATATAATGTTCAATATGTATGCCATTTTAAGAATTAGTAGCCTTATATTCCAAAAGAAACAGAGAAAAACAAAGCTTGCACAAAAAATCCCAATCTTAAAGGGACATTAAGCACTAAATAAATCCTAAACAGAATTATGCATTCATAGAAAAGATTAGTCTGAGAATAACATTTAGATGCATTTTTGAAAGATTAATAAATTTTTTAAATACTGACAAAGTACGTGTAAAGATTTAGGGGCCGAGATATCAATGTGCAGCCGTACATGATCCACTGTACCTGATCATGTCCGCCACACATCGATAGAGAAATGCTTGTGCATTTATCATTGCACAAGCATTTCTCTGGAAATGCTTGTGCAATACTGCCCCCTGCAGATTCGCGGCCAATCGGCCCCTAGCAGTGGGTGTCAATCAACCCGATCGTATCCGCATGGAAACAGCAGCATATGGCTGCATTCGGGGGATGATAAATCGGCCCCTTAGTGTCTATAAAGCAATGTCCGCTGCCATGTTGAAACTTAGGTCCTTTCTCTGCTGAGGCCAATTAGAGACAGTTATAATTAGGTCACTAGAGTGTGCAGCCAATGGCTGTGTGGAATATAAAAGTGTATTTTGCATTGAAACAACGTAATACCAGCTGGAGCAACCTAACCCCTTATTGAGAAGTCACAGACAAGTGGTTAATTGCAAAAACTATGCTTAATATATCCAACCAGAATATTACCGATGTGTTCCGCAAGTGCTCACTCCAAAGTTTCATAGCAACCAGTATGGGGAACAGTTCCAGGAGGTTCAAGTTCTTTATCAGACCCCACTCCACCCAAGAAGTAAGCCAAGTAGCAGTGCTCCATTCCCCTTCCGGGTAAGCACTGTAACCCAGCCCCCCAGCCACATCTGTAAACAAATCACCTACTGAAAACCCTACCCAACAGAATTACTGATTGTAAAATTGAACAACTCCAACGGAGATTACAGATCCCTAAGGGAAATCCAACAAGATACAGTGGCCCCCAAACCACTTTACGTACCTGCCGGATTTTATCCGCTGGCAAACGACACTCCATAGCAAGGGAACCAATTACTATCCATAAGCAAGGGAGACAAGTGCAAGGCCTTTCCATTTTATCCTCTGCTATTTGGACATCAAACTCGTACATCAAAGAGCGCATAACCTGCATCATGTGAACACACTGCACTGACTGGGAAACTCCTACCAGGAAGAAGTCTTCTTGATAGTGGGCCGCGGACCCACTACCCAACGTTGTTGCCACTGCCCAAAGAAATATCTCAAAGAAAGCACAGGACCAGAACAACCCATCGGAAATTACCTATTGACAAAATAGAATCCCTTAAACATGCAACCCATCAATTTAAAGGATGATTGTCAAATCAGCAGAAGACAGAAAGACGACATGATAACTAGCTTCTCCATCAGCACCTCCACCTTGTACAATTCCCAATGCCTTATCATGGGAATGACAGGTGATGAATTAGGCAAAACTTACCCGATTCCTTTTATGAAAAAAAACCCAACAGGGACACCACCAAACTGAGAATTTCGGGCTCCTAGCAATGACCTAAGATGCAACCTGGCAACACTTTCTTACCCAATTTTTCCCTCAATATTTCTGGGTTATCATAGACATTCCTTACATTACGATGTTGTATAGACCCGAGCACCTGGAATAACAAAACCCTCTTTCAGCCCTGCCAGTAGCAACCCATAAGCAAAGACCCAGTAGCATAGGGAGGACTTCATAATTGATGAAGCTGTGGTGAAGAATTTAAAAGCCAACATTTCAGCCAGCAAACCACTTGTTCATTCACATAAGTCATTGTAAAATGTTAAAACTCACTGATAAAATGGCAATAAACTGCAGGTACAGTTAAACTGCTGTTTTGTCCAGAGAGAGGGAACGCTAATGGAACCTATATCTACTACCTTTTTTGTGATGGATGGATAGGTGAGCTCTAATTTAAAAAGGAAGGGTATTTTCTTTCAAATGGGGAAGGTCATTTATCACCATACTATGCAGCTGACCAAGTAACTTTTATCATGGTCTATGAAATCTCTTATATTAAAGGTTTCACCTATTTAAAACACTTCTAATTGTTTCCACACAAATATATAGCACTCATTAACATAGGCTTCAATCACAATCTACTGGAGATGCATTTTCAGCTGTTTTGTAGCCCAAAAACGGCTACTTTTCAATTTGCCGCAAACACAATTTTGATGATTTTGGCTGATTCTCACATTCACAAATGGGCTTTTTAGCTGTTCAAAAAAAAAAAAAATGAAGCCAAAAACTTCTCAGCAGTCACAATCTATTTTTGACTCACTTTCCAATAAGACCATTTTTAGCTTATCGAATTCGGCAACTCAAGGCACTTGATACGTTCTCAGAATGGCTTTTCAGTCACCTGTTAAACTTTTTCAGGGTAATTTCCACATAGTCTTTTACATTGCACTTGTGTTACACACTCTGAATTGGCCACTGGAGACATTCTAGAGGTTTGTTAACATACATGGTATTGATTCAATAAAGCTCTATACATCCCTATTGGAGAGGCTGTATAGTCAACAGGGTACACATTTACAAATGTATAGAGACATATACAAATGTAAATGTGAGGACTACTACATACCATGTACAGCTACGGAGTTCTACAGGAAAACTCACTTCAGGACAATAACAATAACTAGAAATGTTGTGATTTTATATTTCTTTTTTACAGGAGATTGTATAATTGCGACTTTCATAGTTAACTATTGCAATCCATTTCCATCTGCACAACTGCTAAACCATCTAAATATATATTTTAGGTTATATGGATGGCCAGACTGTAAACTGTTATTCTTGCGCTATATGGGTGTTTTGCAACTTTTATAAGGATGCTTTTAAACTATATTACTTTCTAGTGTTTGTTAAAAGCCAGGTCCATTTTGGTTTGAAGTGTATATAAAATGGCAGATACAAATTTCTATGCAAAACACGTATAATAACTTTTATTTACTGCAGTGAGTTTTCTCCTCCAAATTTTGCCGGTATGAAAAAAACATTTTTTGGGAGTTAATAGAGGATACATTGTTATCAACCCCAACATGATGGAAAAAATAGGTGAAGTGATAATCAATTTTAAGCATAATCTCTCTTTACAACAAGGTCCATTTGCAACCTCACATGTGTCTATGAATCAATCAACCCTTTGTCTAAGCTTTCACATTAGCAAGAAAGCTCTCTGCTAATGACGTGAAAACAGAGAAATCATAAATTTGCTAACAAATTACTTTATTTAAAGAATATTATATCAACCCTTTAGTTGTCTGATTCTCATTCTGGTCAGTACATTATTTCATGGAATAAATAATTCTTGATGTCAAAATGAAATTAATTTATATTAAAATATTTACATTACATCAAGAGTTTAAAGCAATTTAAGAGTTTGGCAGATTGATATTTATTTTAACCTTTATAATCCCAAAGCTCTAGACATTTATGCATCAACATTACTTTTAAACCTTTCAAATTATATGTAAATTCCAGTATACTTTGATCTTCAAGATCTTATTCCGCTATCCTACAGTCTTAAGCAAGTCTAGAACCATTTGTAAATATTTATCCCTCTATGTGTTTACCTAGCTTTCATTTATCCAGATATTTGAAAGCTCTGCACATGAAATTTGACATCTTAAAGCATTAACTTATTTGATTAAAGATGCTGGTGCTGGTATTTACTTCTGGAATTTAAATAATGTGATTTGTAACTATCCTTCTGACATAATTTAACTGCATTTAAGATTGTATTATATTGTTTGTTAAATTCCCAGTTTTATAAGCATATATTATATATGCATGTGTGTATATATAATACAGCACTAAATATAAGTAATTATAACTTATGAATTGTTGTACATTCCACTTAGTTTATGTACAAGTGAATACAATTAAATATGTTAACCTTAAAAAAACAATAATCTTATCTCAGAAACAGAAATCAAACATACAATACAGGTCTGTCTAGCTATCTGTCGGTCTGTCTGTCCATCTATCTATCTATCTATCTATCTATCTATCTATCTATCTATCTATCTATCATCTATCCTTATTCTCCAGAAATATTTGTATATTTCTCTTGTAACTCATTATGGCCCAGATCACAATTAAAGCACTATTGATAGCGCAGGATGAGCTGTCACTATCGCTAGGATTAGTGCGCAAATTAATATTACAAGTCCAGGGTAAAGAAAAATTACCAGAGAATGATTAGTACAGCCGATATCCCTTCATACTTTTAGTAGATATCATGAATGTGCTAAATATCACTCATATTAAAAGTTAAAATTAATGTTTAGCGAAAAAAAGTCACAAAACACATTAAAAATACATTACAAAGTACAGTTACAATCATAGGCGTCCATTTATTAATGTGTGGGTGGACATGATCCAATATAGCGTATCATGTTCGCCGCACATCGATAAATGCTTGCACCAGCAGTTCTTGTGAACTGCTGGTGCAATACCACCCCCTGCAGATTCATGACCAATCGGCTGCTAGCAGGGGGTGTCAATCAGCCCGATCGTATTCGATCAGGCGGATTGCTGTCCGCCATCTCAGAGGTGGCGGACGAGTTAAGGAGCAGCGATCTTAGGACTGCTGCTTCTTAACTTCCGCTTCAGCCGGAACTGAAGCGGAGAGGGTCGGAAGCATCATCCGCTGTTTCATAAATAGACCCCATAATAACAACATCTAATAAAACTTAGAAAAAAAACAACATTGCACAAAATAGTTATAAGTGCTCAAAGATATCAGGTCTCCCTTAAACATAGAGATACATACATATACATGACAACTAGCTAAACTAATTGTAAAGAGATGCACAATTAAGGATTAGCTCTACAATATAAAGTATATGTTAACTCCGCAAAAACTATTAGATTTAGTAGAAAAATATTATTCCATTATTGTTCCATTTCATTCACACATTACTAACTTTATTAAAAAATTCTATGTCTCAGCCAGGAATAATCACTCATACAATAGCTTAAGCTAAATTTAAAAACACTTAAACCACCAGTTGGTTAGGAATATAAAGTTGCCGCAAAGATACTCATAAATAATGATTATCAGCCAACAGTTAAA
>CAJPDP010981512.1:0-11338 GCA_905336975.1 Bombina variegata variegata
TAAAAGTTGCATTTTCACTTGAATTTCCGGAAACCACTTGAAGCATTCGTTGTGTTGAGCTATTTCAATTGCTTTTGTTTGATTTCTTCATTGCACACAGCTGAAAGTCTTTAACTTTTGACAATAAACTTGATTTGCAATCGGGGTTGAATCATTTTGATTACAGCTCTATAACATTCATGTAAAACCATAGTAAATATATGCACATGTAGCCCATTCTTTTAAGTTTCCTGTTAACCTTGATTTGTCCTTTGAGTGCTATATAGTTCAGTATTTTTTGTGTTTTATTCATATTGTTTATATATGCCACACTCATTCGTAAAGGTTAATGTATTAATTGTGTTATGATGGCAGTTATGTTTCACAACACGTTATTTGTTCCTTATTGCTGCACATGTTGTTGACTATCCATATGCTCATTTTCATACCAAGACCTAAATGATTTACCCCAATCATATACTCACAACCACTTCTATGCTGCAAGGACATGAAATGACAACAGAATGAAGACTAATCCTGTGGCAGAGGTTACATTCCTTAAACAGCATACTTTATCTTTAACACATGTCTAGTACAAGGGCTTAGAGGGTTCAGTTCAGATTGAGAACAACAAGCTTACGGTAAAGACCATATAACTTGTAGTTTTCGGAAAAGCTGTAAATTTGTAATGATGAAATAAAATGATGTTACTGACAAGTAGATGTGTTGTTGTTTTTTTACCAAGTCAATAAGCTTATACTGTATTTAGTCAAATGCCTCACCTGGTTTTAGCAAGAGTATGGTCCCCATGCAACTAAGAGAGGCAGGTTTAGAGCAATATAAAGGGGAGGGGCTCTGAAATGGCATCTATCTGCAAAACTCATATCCATAATCCCCAAGACCCCTAATGTGAAAGAGAAAAGACCATTATTGCAATTAATGAGTAATTTGACTATTAAGATATGTGTTTGATTACAAAATGATAAATATCTAATAAACTTTATACTAACTTCTAAGAACTTAGTGGTTAACAAAACTGTACCTCCCTATCTACTAAAATAAACAACAACACACAGTTAAAGGGACAGTATACGCCAATTTTCATATAACTGCATATAATTGACACTACTATAAAGATGAATATGCACAGATACTGATCTAAAAATCCAGTATAAAACCATTTAAAACCTTACTTAGACGCTCCCAGTTTAGCATTGTTGATAAGGTTAGGCTGGGACACCCAGTGAAAGGGACTGAGAAAGCAGGAAGGACAGGCACCCCCCCCCTGCATATGAAAAGACCCATTACATAAACAGGAGCAAGCAGGAGTCTGTAGACTTGAGTCTACATCTGATACTTTTGGACTTGGTTAGAAGTCTATAAATAAGCACAACATTATTATAAAATAAGCAAAACTATACATTGTTACAAAATTGATGATCCATGGATCATCTACAAAATATTTATACAAAGAAAACTCTAGTGTGCAATGTCCCTTTAAAACCTCTTATTGTAAGGAGCAGAGTGTCCTGACTTCAAATGATTTTTCACATGACCCTAAAGATATCCCATAGATGAAGTAAAAATGAAACTTAATTCTCTAGATACTTGATCGGGAGCTACAAAATGTATTTATATATACACACTAATGTGCAAATGTTTTAGACAGGTGTGAAAAAATGCTGTAATGTAAGAATGCTTTAAAAATTAAGAATGTTAATAGTTTATTGTTATCAATTAACAAAATGAACAGTGAATGAACTGAAGAAAAATCTAAATCAAATTGATATTTGGTGTGGCCATCCTTTTGTACAGTAGCAGTGTGTATACCCATTATCACATTTACATTTATAATATAATGTTTGTGGAATTGTATTCTTCCAACCACCTTCCCTGTTTCTTTCTTTTCAATACGTGTACTTTTAGTATTGCTTTATGTGAGAAAGTATGTCCCTTTGTTTGTATGATGTAATCTTGCCGATAATTTTATTTCCTTTCAATTTGTGTACTTTTTGGATTGCTTTATGTAAGATTATTTGTTTGCTTTTCTGTAAACAATGTCAGATTGCAGCTCAGACCTTCTACTGCAGCCATATTTATTGAACCTCCCAAGTTGTTGTGTGTGAGAGCATTTCAATTTCACTGTGTAAGTCCATAATAAATATGCAGCTGGTAAACAGACAACTGCAGATAAAATGCACGTTTTATTCTATCCTACTTGCTCACAATCAGTCACAGAATATATAAGAATGCATTCATTTATTTGATAGACTCAGGAAAATAATTCAAAGTGAACAAAACTAATTATCTTTTACATTTAACTCAATACAGCAAGTACTGAGAGAGAAAAATATTTTACCTTGGCAAAAGACTGGATCAATTCTTGTAAATTACACTGTGAGTTATTCAAAACCAGTACTAAAGGCTTCCCGTATCTGTAGTTGTCTGTGCAAGGCCACACAAGATGTATTTCACTTGTACTAGACATTTGCTCAGATTCCTGAATACTGTTGTGTTCAGAACCACAGGTGCATAAATAACTCACAGTATGTGGAGCTCACAGATTGCAACTGAATGAGAACACAGCATTTTAAGCATGTAATAGGGACTAGCACAGCTGGCGCTAGTAAACCTCTGACTGAAAGAGTTATTTATGCATTTCTAAGACAATGTGAAATGTCTATTCAGTTGTGGCTTTAGGCACTTAAAAAAAGGTGCACAACACCTGGTTGCTCTACAATGAACTTTACCTGAGCTCTAAACTGTCCTCACAACAGCCCATAGTCTGAAATCCTGCTGTCATATGTGGTGAGACTTTGCCCCTTAACAAATATACAGTCATATTGTGTAGCTCACTTGTTACGTGTAGTGTGTAAGGACACACTACACAGGATGAAGTGTACTACTACGCTGCACATGTTGTGTTATATATTAACAGGTAATTAGCTATATTGTACCTTCCATTTAGGATCAGCAACAAGAGATGATTGGATGTTTATAAATAGGATTTCATAAAATAGAGAAATAAGACCAGTCAATATTAAATTAAATTCCATACTTGGCAAAAAAAAAAACTTGTATATAGGAAAGAACAAAAGACTAGTATTAACACAAATAGTTAAAAGCAATTATATAGTTATTCTCTTTGGAATATATGGAACGAAGAACACAGAGCCACTTTTATTCATTATTTAGAAATTCATGGTATTATGCTTTATAAGACTGAATATTTTGAAGATTTGATTATGAAATTTTGGGCTTCTGTATATTTAAATGTCTATTATGTGAACTTAATCATATGATGATTGGTTTTTCAGTATCATGTATTTTTTTCTGTAGAGATGTACCTGATTGAGGACCTATTTTAAACACTATTTGTTTGAGAACAGCAGAATAATTCACAGATGATTGGTCGCTATATACATATGATTTTGTTATTTAGGACTGTATTTTTTTTATTGTTTTTTCTTAACCCTGATTGGCCCATTGTAATTAGATGCCTAAAGAATTGGAGAATGGCTATATTCAATCAAAAAAGACCTGAATGGGAACTTGTAAATGTCATTTTAGGAACGTAATGATAGGAGAATTTAAAAAGCTAGTAGCCTCTGATTGGTAACATTAATACGCTAAAGGTTGTGAATTATTCACTGGGAAAAATGTGTTAATAATATAGTTTAAAAAAAGATTTTGTATAAGTGATTAATTACTTTTTTTTTTGTTCAAATTAGCTTTATTTGTAAAACAAAAAGAGTAATGTCAGTACAACATAGAAAAATTATACAACAAAGCTTATCTGAAGCTATTAAATAGCTGTACAATAAATACGAAGCTGATAATACATATGTTATAACATCAAAAACATAAGAATAATAGATGCACAAAAATAAGTTATATCGAGGTTGTGGCAGACCTCAAGATTGTTAACAATATCAGAAAGGCATTAAGTTTATGTCCTGTCGCTCAATACGGGCATCACGTGGATGTGTTGGTATTCTGCGGGAACTCACCTTGGATAAAGGTGTCCCATGTTATTTTGAATTGAATGTAGAGGGTTTCCTGTTTATGTAATATATAAGCGTACTCCTCCAGGTCTAAGATTTGGTGAAATTTACTATACCAGAGGGACAAACTAGGGGTCTCTCTGCTTTTCCATTTTTGGGCAATTATAGATTTCATGCTGTTACTGGCTATGAGTATGAGTTTCTTTTTGTAGGCTGGAAGCTTGTGGGGGATATTGTTAAGCAACCACAGAAGTGGATCAAGTGGTAAGGCCACCCCCAGCATTTTGGAGGTAGCCTTTGATACCAACTCCCAACATGAGTTTATGGAGGGGCAAGACCACCATATATGCCCCATAGTGCCCTCGGCTGTGTCACATCTCCAGCACTGGTCATTGGCCGAAGGGAATATTTTTCGTATTCTGCTAGGTGTAAAATACCAGCGTTGGATAATTTTTAAGTTGGTCTCAATAAGTCTACTGGAGGAGGAAGCTTTGGTTATGTTATTAAATATGCGAGACAAGTCAAATTGCGATATGTCAACATTCAGCTCGTCAGCCCATCTGTCAATGAAATAAGGAGTGTGTCCCGGTGGGGGGGGTTTGTAATATAGAGTATATGAGTGAAAGAGTACGTTTAGTCGGGGTCGTGGATTTGCATAGAGATTCAAAGGGGGTCAAAGGGCGTAGTAAGTTTTTCCTATCCGGATGTTTAACTATAAAAGAGTGGCATTGATGTAGGAAAAACCAATTGGAAAACATTGGCAGACCGTTTTCAACTAGGCTTTCTGCGGGATAGAGAGCTTGTTCGTTACCCAACTGATGTATTAGGATCAACCTGTGTTTTGCGTTATATTTCGATTTTTCCCATCCCTGTCCTGGGGGAAGTCTATATTATTTGTGAGGGGTGTTAAGGGGGAAAATCTAGATGAAAGGAGGTGGTATTCTGATAGGGATTTTTCCCATACGTTAAAGGTTTCCTGAATTATGAAATTGTTGTGGCGCATGTGCAGTAAGCCTGCCTTGTTTTGCCAGCATAGTGCCCCTAGGTGTCGGGATTGTGTAATGTCATGTTCCAATCTCACCCACTTTTTGTGATCATAATTTGTAAACCAGTCCACTATACGTTGGAGGAAAGTGGCTTGCCTGTATTTTTTTAAATTTGGGACCCCCAACCCCCCGTATCTGATAGGTGTGCACATAAGGTGCTTGTTTATTCTTGCTTTGCCTCTATCCCAAATAAACTCTGATATCCTGTATTGAAGATTTGGTATATATTTAGTGGGTAGGGGGATTGGGAGGGCCTGGAGTAGGTATAATATCCTGGGAAGGACATTCATCTTAATCGAGTTGATTCTACCTAGCCAGGAAATATTTTTTGACCTCCACGAGGACATTTCCGCTATTAGAGTTTTTTGGAGGGGTAAGTAATTGTGACTGAACAGGTCTTGAGTTCTCGGGGTGAGGTGAATCCCTAGGTATGTCAGGGAGGTAGATTGGATGCGAAAAGGGCTTAATTTGGTAATTTGGGATAGAAGAAGGTCATTACCTTGAATCAGAAGTAGCTCTGATTTTGAGGTGTTAATTAAATAGTTAGAGACTTTTAGGAATATTTCTACTTCAGATATAAGAGGGGGGATGGAATTTAATGGGTCTGTTAGGCAAAAGAGGATATCATCCGCGTACAAAAGAATTTTATGGTTAGTAGTTTGAGTTTTTATACCCTGTATGGCCGCATTAGAACGTTCTGCTGAGGCAAGGGCCTCCACAACGCAAGCGAAGAGGAGTGGTGACAGGGGACACCCCTGTCTGGTACCATTCGATATCGGGAAGGAGTTTGAAGTGATTCCATTAACCCTTATTTTAGCGGAGGGGGAAGAGTAAAAAGCCATTACTTTAGATATGAAAGAGTCCACCATATTAAACTTATGTAGAATTTCTCTCAGGAAGTGCCAGCAGACGCGGTCAAATGCTTTTTCCGCGTCCGCCGACACAACCGCAAGAGGAATTTGTGAAGATTGGGCATAATGTATGATTTGTGTTGTTCTGACCGTGTTATCCTTGGCCTCTCTAGATGGAATAAACCCCACCTGATCGTTATTAATAATATGTGGTAAGATTCTGAGTCTGTTGGCCAATATTTTTGAATAGATTTTTAGATCAATGTTAAGTAATTAGATTGGGCGAAACTTTGGAGCTAGGTCTGGGGATTT
The DNA here is from genome assembly GCA_905336975.1 of Bombina variegata variegata. Lineage (NCBI taxonomy): Eukaryota > Metazoa > Chordata > Amphibia > Anura > Bombinatoridae > Bombina > Bombina variegata. The sequence continues at coordinate 6,193 of CAJPDP010981512.1, forward strand.
GCCTGGTTTTGGGAGAACTACTATGTGGGCCTCTAAGGAAGAGTTTGAAAAAGGGGTGTCTTCATTTATTACATTAAACATTGGTAACATATAAGGTGAGAGAATATCTTTAAATCTTTTATAATATAAGTCTGAAAAGCCGTCAGGGCCAGGGGCTTTATTAGATGGGAGATTTTTAATTACTTCTGAAAGTTCTTCTTGTGAGATCGGATTATCTAGGGACTGCTGTTGGTCTTGGGAGACTAATGGGAGGTCGATATCTGCAAGATATTTCCTTATTAAGTCAAGTTTGTTAGTTTGGGCTGCATGTGAGGTTCGTTTTGATGAGTCTGTTAAATTGTATAGATGGTAGTAATATGATTTAAATTCCTCAGCAATTGTTTCTGAGGTGGTAAGAGCTTTTCCGTGTTTGTCTTTTAATGTGAGAATGTAGCCTTTATGTAATTTCCTTTTTAGTTTTCTGGCTAATAATGGGCCGCTTTTGTTGTCCCCCTCAAAGAATTTTTGTTTCAGCTTGAGGGCATTCTTTTTACACATGTTACCCAAGAGGTGGTTAATTTGAGCTTTGCAGTCTGCTACTTTTGTGCTAGTTGGGGGTCGTCAGGTTGTAACCTAAGGAGGTCCTCTAGCTTCGGGAGAGCCATTAAGGTGTCATTAAGTAATCTATTTGACTGTCTATCTTGATAAGCTTTAATATTGATTAGTTCTCCTCTCATGACCGATTTATGGGCCTCCCACAGTGTTCTGGGGTCGTTTACTGAAGACTTATTTAGAGTGAAATATTCCGTCAAGGCTTTCTCTAGGCGTTGGAAATGTAAAGGGTCCGATAGTAGGGAGTCATCTAATTTCCATGTGTAATGAACGAAGGGTCTGTGAGGCCACCTGAAGGAGCACCGCACTATGGAGTGGTCCGACCAAGAATTCGGGATAATGTCTACATGAGCAACTTTGGAAAGGCTGTTAACGTCTGTCATGAAATAGTCTAGACGTGAGAATTTACGGTGGGGATTGGAATAAAAGGTGAATTCTGAGCTATCTGGGTTGTGTACCCTCCATATATATCTTTCAAATAGTGTTTAACTGTGGATATTATCCTGTGAGGAACTGAGGAAATATTATTTGAGTTATCCATAGAGGGGTTGAGAGTGAGATTGAAATCCCCACCTACTATGAGGGAGCCTTTGGTGAGTTCTAGTAGTAAGTTTGTTATGGTTTTGAAAAAGGAGTCCTGTCTTAAATTAGGGGCATATACATTGGCAAGAGTTACCATAGAGTTGTAGAGTTTGCCAATTAGAATGATATAGCGTCCCTTACTGTTTATAACCTTTTTAATTAGTTGAAAAGGTATGTTTTTTTTTAAAAGAATTCCTACTCCATTAGTTTTAAGTGTGTTGGATGCATAATATGAAGGTCCAAATTTGTGACTGAAAGTCTTAGGTTCCCGACCTTTAAGGAAGTGGGTCTCTTGAATATAAATGATGTCTGCACCTTTTTTCTTAAGGTCTCTTAATCCTATATTTCTTTTATGTGGACTGTTGAGGCCCTGGGTATTAACGGTGAAAAAGGAGAGGGGGTCTGACTTAGGGACAGTCATGAGGGGCGCATAAATCTGAGAGCTAAATATATATAAGGGCTTATGGAAGAAAGCCTGGAGTGAGTGCAGAGTATTATATACCTGGAGCCACGTGAGAGTAAATAGAAAATACAGTATAATATTTTTACCTTGAGCTTAAGGACATACATTTCAGATGCGAATGTAAATAAGTGCAAAAATGAACAACTAGGGTGCCACATGTTAACAACAGTGTATATCAACATTTGAGGTATAACCGTGTCGAAACGAGACACTAACCTAAGGGAGAATGTCCAGAGAACACAAACAACATCATATAACAGCTATGCACAGGAACTAATAGCGTATAATTGGTAATAGAGCAAAAGGGAAGGGGAAAGCATTGGGTATCAGGCAGTGATGCCGTAACAGCAGTGAAGAAAAATAAAAAATAAAAAAGGAGGAGAAAAAACATTAAACTAAAATGTTACATGTGAAAGGAGCACAACAACATTACCATCCATTGCGAAGGGTGAGAAACCTCACGGACACCAATAATACCTATAGGATAGGCCATATGTCAGTTCAAGTGACATTTGTATTGTCTCTGTGATCGGTATGGGAAGACTGTTTGCTTTTCTTTCTTTTTGGAAGCACTTTTGACCAGGTCATGTTAGAGTTCCTGTGGGGGAGTCTATGGGGTGGAGAGTGATCCTCATTGAGTGGTACATCTGCAGGGTGTGGTGGCTTAAATGACAATTGTAAAGCCTCAGATAGAGGGCGCAGGTCCTGCTCTGATCTGTAAGGGAAGCCCCACCTATATTTTATTTTTTTCTCTTGCAATGTCTTTGTAATATATCTGATATCTTTCCTTTTTTGAACTGTGGTTGGGCTCAAGTCCAAGTAGATCTGAATATCCTGATCTAGAAAGTGGATAGGGTGGGATGATCTTGCAGCTTTCCATATTTTTTCTTTGTCCACAAACCTGAGGAATCTCAGTATCACATCTCTGGGGGGAGCATTTTGTGGAGGTGGGGGGCGCAGGGCCCTGTGGGCTCTCTCTAGCTCCATGTCTGAGGCCTGTGGATCCCTCTGAATATGTATGGAGGTAGTTGTTGAGATCAGCAGGGACCACGGTTTCTGGGACCCCCCTGATTCTCAAGTTATTGCGGCGGCCTCTGTTATCGAGGTCTTCGATTTTGTCTTGTAGGCTTTCAATTTGGGAATCCTGGACACTAGCTTGGGTGGTAATATTATAAAATAGGGCATTTAATGAGTCATGTCCTTCTTCCACATATTCAAGCCTGTTGCCAATTTCATTAATGTCTTTCTTCATATTAGAAATTTCTGTAGTAATAATGGTTTTTAGAGCTTCAAAGTCTGCTTTCGTAGGTAGGTTAGCAATGTCTGCTTTTATGTGGCAGGCATAATCTGGGGTGATAGTTACTGGAGAATCTATTGAGCTTTGTGAGAGGGTCTCTGTGTTAGAGTGTTCTACCATCTCCTGCGTATCGTTGCTTGCAGAGTGGAAAAAACTACTAACAGTAGCTTGCTGTGCTGTTTGTGGCTTGTTCAATTTGTCTGTCTTCTGACTCCTTTTAGAGGCCATTTTTTACTTTGTAAATCCCTCCACTTAACAAGAAATAAAGATTGAGTCCCAGCGTGGTATCTTAAGGTACCCTTTATAAATTAACAAAATGGCAAATCCTGCTATGCTCCCTCGTTTTAGGTGTCGTATGTAGCATATGAGATGTAGGAGGGTTAAGGTTTGAGAGAATGGTAACGCGACTGCCTCCGCAGGGTAGGCTATCTTCATGTGCTGCTGTATTAACTGGGGCCCTCGGTATGCAGTACAATGGCAGTTAAGCTATATGAGATTGGTAAGGCCGGAGCGCCATGTGCGTATTGCGTGATATGTAAAACAGCCGTTACCTGCCACTGGAGGTGTTTATTTTTCTTTGAATAGGCCGGTCTGACCTCCAGCCGGGACCATCTCGATAGACACAGCCTCACCGTAGCACTTGTGCAGTAGATGCGTAGTCGCGGGTCGTCGCAAGGCCGTGAGCCCTATCTGGGAGTTGTGTGATTGCGGAGCTGGGCCGACCGGAAAGTGAACCGCAAGTTACCCAACTGCCTGGATCTCTGTAGAGGTGGATGGTGACCGGAACCTAGGCAGATTATGTTCGTTTTGGGTATTAAATAGTAGTTGTCTGTGTCTCTGAGCCCGGAGCTACACTTACATGCGACCGTCCGCCATCTTGGCTTGGCTCCGCTCCATCTAATTACTTTTTTTTTAACATGGATTTTGTTTTTAATATAATATGAGCTGTTTTTTGACAATGAATAATAACATGTTTACACTCTTTAGTGTGGGGAATGATTTATTTCCTACACTAAGAACAATACATACAGTGTCAATCTAACGGCTTACTTACTAATTATATTGCGGTGGATATATAGTTCCTTGACACTTTTAGGCCTGACTTTTTCTCTATTGTACCGCAATTCAAAATTGGATTTATTGTGCAAACCCTATCATTTTAATGTGTGTTTTTCCCATTTTTTAAATTTGTATATAATAAAGGCTACTTTAATCATGTGGTCCTACCTCGCCAACCATTAGTCTGGGCATAGAGTGCTATGGTTGCATGCTAGAGTGGAAATTCTCTTTTTTCTCGTTTCCACAAATAAGTTTGTAATATAATAATGCACAGCACCACCCCCTGTCACATACATATCTGAAATCATAATAATTTAGTTCTGTGAGAGCTACACATAAATTGGGGGATTGCCTTGTTGTAGTGATCTCACCTGTTAATCAGGTGAGATCAGAGATTGGTAGGCACGGTTAAGAGTCTCTATAAAAGTGTGTTTCTGGGATCCAGTGATTACAGCTCTTTTAGAGTGGTTTTATATATTGGTCTTGAGAAAGGCAGAATAACCGCTGAAATGCGTAGAGATTTTAATACATTTTGCAAAGCTGTATAATTGCGTGTTTTTTACTGGTGTGACTCCAATAGTAAAATAACCTTTTTCACTTTTATCTAATGATTACTTTCCATTTAGTACAATCTTGAATGTGGCGGTACTACACTACGTTTTGCTCCCTATTCCTTTGAGGTGTATTAAGCAGCAAATGATTTGATGGGGGGGGGGGGAGGTGAAGGATTTTCCAGCTTTGATCCGTGTGGAGCCACAGCCCCACTATTTACTGCAAAATCAAACAGAAAGCATAGTCAAAATGTCCAGGTCAAAACCAGCTAAAAAATATAATACCAAATCAGCAAACAAAAGCTTAGTTAAATACAGACCAGAGTCGGTAACAAAAATCGCAAGAAAACACAAGTCATGTCACGGAATGCCTAAGGGGGATATTTATCAAAGCCTCAACTACAGTATGCTGTATTCGCTGGCACCAATACACTCGCCTAACATCGCCTAACATCGCGGCCAAGGACCTGAATATGATCTCCATATTTATAAAAAAAGCTGTCAAAAAGCAGCGCACCGAGTACAGGGCGATGAGCATTGGACTGTTGTTAACTAACAGTCATCGATCTCGCTTCTGTTCAGCTTTTTACCAACTTTATTTAT
>CAJPDP010981751.1:0-10460 GCA_905336975.1 Bombina variegata variegata
CAAGCAGGGGAGTGAGAGTCATATATCTTATGGAGAGTGACCGGCACTAAGTGCCAACGTACTGTGAGTTTGTAATGTAGTTCCCAGAGGGTTGTGCAATGTAACAGTTTTTTAGTAGACTTAAGTTCTCTATACCAGGAGTCAGCATCGGCCGTGAAGTTTAACTCTGTCTCCCAGGCGATATATTGCGAGACTTTGTGCTGCGAGAAAGGAGCAAGTAAAATCTCGTAATGGAACGACAAAGTCCCCTTAATTTTGTGGGGTTGAGACCATCTCTGCTCCCATATTGTGACTGGTCTGAGATTCTTTCTAGGGAATCCCCATGATCTCACAATGGAACATAGGCGGAAGGTCTCGAATTTCAAAGAAGTCGGGATCCGTAATTTATTGCAAATCGCTAAATGGGATATACCGCTAGACTGATCATAGAGGTCAGTGATGTAATCTACATCAAAAGAGTTCCAGCTGGAGATATGTGAGTCAGGGAGGCAAAAGAGAACACTAGTAATAGTTTGTCTCGGGGAGGGGTGGGGGGCAATCAAATTTGAGTGTCTCACCTGATCCCAAAAACGTAGGGTGTCTAGAATCACCGGATGTGTGGTGTGGAGATTTTTCCAATAATGAGACGGAACCCAGGGCAGATCAACTAAACATAGGCCTGGAGGAAGGAGTGACTGTTCGACCCCCCTCCATGAGGCTGGGCTCTCCCGATGGCCCCACTCCTTAAGGTGCGTTAGTCGAGCAGCTTGGTAGTAAAGAATAACATTTGGCATACCCAGACCGCCTCTGTCGTTAGGTCTCTGAAGAGTTTGTCTTGAGGTTCGGGGTTTCTTACCCTTCCAGACGTAACAGGTAATAAGGCTCTGAAGTTTGTTAAGAATTGGCCTAGGTATATTAATTGGAATTGTACGAAACAAGTAGACAATCTTTGGTATAAAAGACATTTTAATGGCCGCGATCCTACCTGCCCAGGAAATTTCTCAGTAGTCCCAGGAGTTTTTTCCATTCAGGGAGTCTCTCTGTAAAGTTTTTAGAGATGACTGAGGTGACACTTGGGCAGAGATGGATACCTAATAGCTTAAGAGAGCAGGGGGACCATTGAAATTTGTATTTACTCCGCAAAGAGAGAAGGTCTTGTGCTGGAATGTTGATATATAGAGCCTCAGTTTTAGATAAGTTAAGCTTGTAATAGCTAAGGGTTTTGAACTTGGAAATGAGTTTGCACACAGCTGGGAGCGACCTAGAAAGATCTGTAAGCAGTAGCGTTACGTCATCTGCGTATAAGGAGATGGTGTGCTGGAGTGGCCCTATCTGGAAGCCAGAAATATCTGGGTCTGACCTAATAGCCTGGGCGAGTGGCTCTATAGAGAGAGCGAACAGGAGCGGGGAGAGAGGGCATCCCTGTCTCGTCCCGTTTGATATGTCAAAACTATTGGATTGAAATCCTATTCCCTTAACTCTGGCGGTCGGACAGGAGTAGAGGGCTTGAACCGATGTAATACATTTCTCTGGGATTCCAAACACACGTAGGGTTTCCCATAAATACTCCCACCTCACCCTGTCAAAGGCTTTCTCAGCGTCTAATGACAGGGCTAACGTGGGTGTATCTCCTCTTGCACTTTTGATCAAAATATCTAAAACACGCCGAGTAGCGTCCGGGCCTTCTCTTTGGGGTATGAACCCCACTTGATCTGGGTGAACCAGAGTGGAGATAATTCGAGCGAGGCGATTTGCTAAGATCTTAGCATATATTTTGGTATCTATATTGAGTAAAGAAATCAGGCGATAACTCCCACATTCCCGCGGGTTCTTACCCGGTTTTAAAATGGTAGTGATTGAGGCTTCGAGGAATTCCTTCCGAAAACTACCTTTGTTCTGTACTTCGTTGAAGACTCTACAAAGAATTGGGGAGATCTGGGGTGAATAGGATTTATAGAATTGACGCGTAAAGCCATCAGGGCCTGGGGATTTCGCTACTTTAAGGTCTCTGATGCCTAAGGAAACTTCCTCAAGAGTAATTGGGGATGTCAAAGCTGCCGTATCTGATTGATCTAATTGGGGGAGGTTTAAAGTTTGTAAATATCTACGAATGCCGTCTGGGTTAAGTGTTACAGTATGATCCGAAGATCTCAAATTATAAAGTTGATGATAGAAATTTTTGAAAGCTTCAACTATTGTAGATGGGGACGTTACGCATCCGTTACTAAAGTTAATGGAAGTTATTTTGGCTTGAGCCGTCCTATTTCTTAATTTCCTAGCTAATAGCGCAGAAGCTTTATTACTATTATGATAATATACTTGTTTGAGTCTTTCTAAAGCAGACTGAGTTTTATTAACTTCTAAGGTCTTAATCTGCTTGGCAATCTCTGAGATTTTAGAATTTGTTGGAGCGGAGTAAGTAATAGAGAGTTCGAGTTTCAGAGTTCTAAGTTGACAGTTAAGAGACGCAACTGAGGCTCCCTGGGCTTTCCTGATTTGGGAGGCCTTTTCAATAAAAAATCCTCTGAGGTATGCCTTTAGGGTGGCCCAAATTACTTCCTCTGAAAGTAGAGGAGTACGATTTTTACTCAAGAAATCAGCAATTACTGCTAGAGTTTCCACTTTAATCATAGGGGTAGTGACAAGGAAATCTTTAAGGCGCCACGTAATGCCTGCTGAGTAGGGGGAGCGTTCACCTAAGGTCATAGTCAAGGAATCGTGGTCTGACCACGAGACCGCTGAGATCGTCGCGTCAGAGACCGTGTCTAAAAGGCGAGAGCCTAAAAAAAGAAATCAATCCGAGAATGGGATTTATGAGGGGCTGAGTAGAAAGTGAATTCTCGTCCGTTCGGATGGACCGCTCTCCATACATCATATAAATCGTACTGTTTAAATAAACTTTGGAAGGCTGCTGACAGGGGGTGTAATGCCCTCTCAGATGTGGAAATTGGAGGACCTGCTCTGTCTATCAGGGAGTCCCAAATGAGATTAAAGTCCCCTCCCCAAACCAGTTCCCCCTGGGACACGGCCGACACTGACTCCAGTAAATGTCTAAGGAATCTAATTTGGCCTGAATTGGGTGCATAGATATTTACCAAGGTAAATATCTTAGAGTTAAGTTTGCAAATGAGAATTATAAAACGTGCCTGCGGGTCTTGTTGTATATAAAAGGGCTCATATGAGGTTGAGGAGCTGACTAATATTGCAACTCCTCTTGACTTAGAATGGAAAGACGCTGTAACTACTATGGGGAATTTTCTGTAAGTGTATGTGGAACCAGTGTTAGCTAACCAATGTGTCTCCTGAATGAAGGCCACATCAATTTTGTTGCGTAGGAGCATGTTAAGTAGTAAGCGACGTTTAGTCGGGGAGTTAAGTCCTTGAGTGTTGAGAGTTATGAACTGCAGTCGTGACATTGTGGATATGAGTTTAAATTCCTCCAAATCATAACTTAGTGAACTATGAGGGTATAAAAATTATCAATCTTAAATCTGAAAACGCCCACTCTGTGGGCTAAGGGAGGGGGATGCAGCGGGCAAGAGCCGCTCGTGTATTGGGGGATAAAGGGGAGTAAGGGGAGTAAGGGGGAGGGGGTAATGGGGGACTAGAGTTGCTTAGATGATTGACTTTTAAGTTATAGTTTATGTGGCGCAAAAAGAAAGGGGCAGACCAAGGCAAGAAGGGGAAAGGGGAGAGAGATGAGAAAAATAAAAATAAAACAAAGATAAGATAAATATAAAGGGAGAGATGCAAGAGGAGAAGTATACAAGGTGGTGGCTATAGTAACTATATCAGTAACTTCGGGGCTAAAGGTCCACGGAAGTTCTAATGAGGCTATGTCTTATAATATAGAATCTAGGCATTAAACATACAGTGCAAGTGTCTCAAAATACCTAAAACTCATCTCAATCTTTATGGTGACCCATGTAATTTTAGCTGGTAGGTGAGGGAATAAGTATAAGTTAACATACTAGATTCAAGGTTTTAATCTCAATGCTAAGGTGATAAAAGTATGGGGGGGGAGACGAGATATGAGATTCATGATGGCAAAGGCGCATACTAACGCCATAACCTAGAAGTTTGTAAGTAGTTAGTCTAATACTACCCTATATTAGAGACAATAATAAGAGCTAATAAAATAGGGAGGTTGAGAACTTTAACAATTTCTTTTATGTGTATGATTATCCCTAGTTATAGAGGGGTTAAGTGACTTGGGAGGGTGTAGGGCAGAGTACGCTAGAGGTCTAGGTTTCAGGGTACAAGTGAGGTATCAAGGGGAGACCTTCCCACAGTAACATCTTGAAGTAAAAATTAACCTTATCTCTGTGAACCTACCCATAAGTCATTGTATATCCGACTTAGAGTACAGTTCAGGAGGGTGGGGCAGACATCAATTTTCACAATTGTAGTGGGTGCATATAAGATATAGAATAACATAACTTAGAACACAGTAAACATCAAACAATAGAAACTGAGCATATAGAATCTAACAGTATTGTAGATATATTATATTACCCATCCATCTTCTCCTAGACTCTGGAAACTGAGTGTCCTGAAATGACAGTCTTTATCGACACATGGGTGATGCCGTAGTTAAAATATATGAGTAAAGTGGGTGAAAAAGACCAGGGAGCCGAGGGCTCAGTAAGGTTCAGTAGCAGTATGTATAGCATGTATGCTTTTGGACCTTCTTTCCTACAGTTAAGTTCCCTTAGGGGGGTGGTAGTGAAGAGTCTCTCCTGGAAGACTGAAAGCTGAAGGCCTGATGTGATGGCCGCCAAGCGTGAGCGGTGGCGTTGAGCTTCTTATTATTTTCCTGGGTGTCCGCAGATTGGTTATCAGGTGGAAGGAGTTTCAGAGATTGCAGAATCTGGAAACCCTGTTCCAGGGTTGTGATGGTGTATGATGTGTCGTTGAATTGGAAGAATATACGGACAGGGAATCCCCACCTGTACTTAATATTATTATTGCGGAGACATTGGGTGACCTGGTGGAATAGTCGTCTCCTAGATAAAGTGTGAGATGAAAGGTCTGGGAAGATCTGTATGTCTTGAAACGGTTCTTTCAGGTTTTTATTCTGGAATGACGCCCTGAGCACTTTCTCTTTAAACGTGAAGTAATGCAGCCGTACAATCACATCTCTCGCCGACCCTGTGGGGGCACCCCTCGGCCTGAGAGCTTTATGAGCCCTGTCGATAAGATTTTCCTGTGTAGTAGTAGAGCCTAGGAGCTCTGTGAAAAGGGCCTGCAAATGGTTGGGTAAATCAGTCGTGCTAATGTCCTCAGGCACACCTCTGATCCTGAGGTTGTTACAACGTGATCTATCTTCTTGGTCGGCCAACTTGTTTTCTAAGCCAGAAATCATTTCGGCTAGTGACTGGGCATAAATTAGCAGGTTGGAGTGGTCCACATGTAGATCTTCTTGTTTTTTTTCCAACGATTCTGTTCTCTCCCCAAGCAAAGATATGTCTCGCTTCAGCTCGGAGACAGATGTCTTGAGCTCATGCTTCAAAGATGAGTAATGTGAGTCCATCTTGTTTGATAGTTCCTTAATGGATTCAAGTATAGAAGAGGAAGAATGAACTGCTCTCTCTGTAGAGTGGGACAGAGCTCTGGGAGGTTCTTTAGTAGAAGTCATTGAGTCTCTTGAATCTTCATCAGACATGTTCAAATGAGTTCTTCCTAGAGAAATGATCCGAAAGGGTCCGCTTTGGTAAGCCACAGTGTTTCTGTTTCTTTCTTTGTGAGTGGGCCATCTTATATAAGACAAGCCAGTGAGTTCAGTATCTTACTGTAGTACGTATTAAGATAGGCCTCTGCGTTGAAGTGTGGAGCAGGGGATATGTGTCCGGCCCTTCCCAGGTAATGGCGTTTAGCCCAACATGAGGTAGTAAGCTATTGGTTAGGAATCAAGGATGTGCTCTGGGATAGATCTCTCAGTGCCTGTAGAGCTCTCACCTCCTGTCCACTCTGATTTTTTTTTTGCAAATGCTATTCCCTCAAGTGCTTCTGTGAAAGTCGCCTCTCTCCCCAGGGGATTGCTTTCTTCCGAGCGAGTAGGGGAAAAGGTGCTATGGGATATGACCCATGGACAAGGTGTGCCGATGGGAAAGGGGGCCTTGTCACGTTTATATTATGTATCATTAGACTGCTGAACATATTGCATCCAATATTGCGACATAGTAGCGTTTGCACAATATATAATATTAACTATCCACTAAAGTACTATATGTTCATGTGCAATAAGCTAGACAGCGATATTGATATAAAGACTACATTTTAACAATAAAAAAAACATACAGTTAACATATCTACCTTCGCTTGTTAATAATTGCAGCTTCTCATGCCGCCATTCCGGATAGCACTGTGTATGTGTACTAACCAACGCAGTTTAAAACCCCTGCCGATAGGCTGACGTCATTACATATGAGGTAAACTGATTGGAAGGATTAAACAAGGGTGTGACAAGCAGACAGAGAATCAGGGAAGTGCAATAATCTTGCATACGCCTTCAGATATATAACAACCGATATTAATGCTATGTATAATATATGAAAAAACGTAATCATTAAATATTGTAGTGCAGTTATGCAAAAGTATTGCAAATACCTTCATATGTCAATATTGTAATATGGCAAGGGAATACAATTTGTAAAATTGATGCCATTTTTTTCAAAATCAAACCAATAGAGCAGAAAAAAAAAACATGAATAATAACAGATCTAATAACCTCAAATAAACTCAAATACACCATGATAATAATGGGGCATCTATTACATGACCAATAACATACTGGTCCTTAGGGACTTAAAGGAACAAATAATTATAGATGAGCAGGCGACTACCAGCTAAATGGTTGATTAATGCATTAGTTGATTAATAAAACAGATATAAGTCTAATTGAGTGTTGAGCCCTTTTGGATGCATAGTACCAAGATGGTGTATCCACCGTGACTTTCTCTTTAAAAACTCTTGATCTCTGTTGCCACCTTTTTTAAGGGGTGGAATCCTGTTTGTCAGCATAGTTCTCATCATGGCGATGGTATGGCCATGTTCTAAAAGGTGACGTAAACAGGTTGATTACTCTCATGATTTTATAGGCTGTCCTGATGGCACTTTTATGGTTGGCAAGATGTTCCCTAAAAGAAGTACAGGTCTTTCCAACATAGTACATCCCACATGGACAGATTATAATATAAACAACAAAATCTGAAGTACAAGTCAATCTATGTCTTATAGAATATTGTTGAGTATATATGTACTGTTGAGATTGATAAAGGTTGTCAGTCTTTAACACGGCAACATGATAATATGGGCTCACAGGAATGGCAAGCAGTTTGCAGCTTGAGGGATGACAAATCAATTGTTATTCATGCTGCAGATAAGGGTGGTGCCATTGTCATCTTAGAGCATTTCTATTATAGAACCAAATTACTTAATCAGCTAAAAGACTCACAGACATATCATATTCTACCAAAGAATCCTACCAAGGAATTTAAATTGTCCTTGGATAAAACATTATTAATGGCCCTCCAAAGTGGGTACATTGATGAGACTATACACAAATTTCTGGCCACAGATATCCGTTTATCTATAGTATTCCCAAAATTCACAAAGACTACCAAAGACCACCTGGGCACCCCATTGTGTCCGCTATTGGATCACTCTATCAAAGTGTGGTCCAATATGTTGATTATTTTTTATAGGATACAATAAAGAAAACAAGAGCATTTCTCTTGGATTTGATTGAACTCATAAAATTACTGAGAGATAAATTGTTTGCCAAAAATGTGTTACTGGCCACATTAGATGTGGCCAGTTTATACACTATAATTCCTCATTCCCTGGGCCTTCAGGTGGTAAGAACAAAATTATCTTCTGATCCAAATTACACTGGTCCTCCCAGTGAATTTATTGTTGAACTGTTGAACATATGCTTAACGCATAATTGTTTTCATTTTTGAAAATACATATTATTTACAACTCATTGACACTGCCATGGGTTCACCAATGGCTACGGCTTATGCAAATCTTTTTATGTCATGATATGAGGATTGTTTTGTCTTTAATGGCAATAACCCTAATATTCTTCTATATCGTTGTTATATTGATGACAACTTGTTGATAGTATGTGGTGGCATTGAGTCAGACTTTTCTGTATGGTTTGAACAGTTAAATAACAATTTATCCAATGTACAATTCAAAATGGAATATGATTGTGAGCAAATTAAATTCCTGGATCTTTGTATATACAAACAGGTTGTTGTGGTCAATGCATGTTAAACACTAAAAAAAAAATTCTAAGCCATGGACAGAAACACCTTGTTGAAATTTCAGAGTTTTCATCCTCTACAGTTGAATTTGGAATTTTGAAATCTCATTTACTGAGAGTAATTAGAAACAACATGGAGGCTATTGACAATCACAATTTGCATTAATGAGAGATAAGTTTTTGGCAAGGGGTTATAAATTGAAAGACATTATGAATACTTGGAGGGAGATTGAACATTTAGGTCAGAGATCTGTTATTAACAAAAACAGAGTGAGGAAATCAGAACCTAATGCCCTTAATTGTATCACCACATACACGCCAGCCAGTAATTTGGTCAAAAATACTCTGGCCAAAAACTGGTACGTCCTGTCTGAGGACCCAACATTTTAAACCCCCGCGTATGGTTTACAAAAAAGGCAAAAGCCTAAGATCACTGATGGTCAAACATGATAGAAATTGTGACACACAAACTTGGCTACCAAAGGGTAAGGTGGGGTGCTACCAGTTTGGCAGTTGTGTAACTTGCATCACCATGTTAACAGGTGAGACTTTTAGACATCCGTATAGGACTCAACAATATTATATAAGACATAGATTGACTTGTACTTCAGATTTTGTTATTTATATTATAATCTGTCTGTGTGGGAGGTACTATGTTGGCAAGACCTGTACCATCAGGGCAGCCTATAAAAATCACGAGAGTGATCAAACTGTGGCACGTCACTTTTTAGAACATGGCCATACTATCGCTTTTAAAGAGAGAGGCACTGTGGATACACCATCTTGGTACTATGCATCCAAAAGAGCTGAACACTCAATTAGACATCTCTGTTTTATTAATCAACTATTGCATTAATCAACCATTTAGCTGGTAGTCGCTTGCTCATCTATCATTATTTGTACCATCGAGTCCCTAAGGACCGGTATGTTATTGGTCATGCAATGGTATATAGATGCCCTTTATTATCTTGGTGTATTTGAGTTTATTTGAGGTTATTAGATATGTTATTATTGATGGGGTTTATTAGCTCTCTGTGAGTTTAATTACTATTTCTGCTCTGATGGTTTGATTTGGAAAAAATTGGCATGAATTGTACATATTGTATTTCCTTCCCCTATTACAATATTGACATATGAAATTATTTGCAATACTTTTGCATAACTGCGTTACAATATTTCATTATTATATTTTTTCATATATTATATATAGCATTAATATCGGCTGTCATATATCTGATGGCGTATGCAAGATTATTGCACTTCCCTGATTCGCTGTCCATTTGTCACACCCTTGTTTAATCCTTCCAATCAGTTTACCTCATATGTAATGACGTCAGCCTATCGGCAGGGGTTTTAAAATGCGTTGATTAGTACACATACACAATGCTATCCGGAATGGCAGCATGAGAAGCTGAAATTGCTTACAAGCGAAGGTAGATATGTTAACTGTATGTTTTTTTATTGTTGAAATTTAGTCTTTATATCAATATCGCTGTCTAGCTTATTGCACATGAACGTATAGTACTATAGTGGATAGTTAATATTATATATTGTGCAAACGCTACTATGTCCCAATATTGGATGCAATATGTTCAGCAGTCTAATGATATATAATATAAACGCGTCACAGCTCTTTGAATTTATTCATTTTGGTTACAAATAGTAACATTAATATCATCATACAATATTGTTTGAAAATATATGAGATTTCTTTTCAAAATACAATATTTGCATACACAAAAGCTGTACTGTTGGAAAACATTTTATTAGCATTTTATATGCATTTGAAATTTAAATTAAAGCTAAGGTGTACATTTATTATTGTTCAATTGGATGTTGGTGGGTGAGCATTCTGTGTTTTGTTTATCACAGTTTTCTTGATTGTTGTATAAAAATCTAATGTGCACATTGTTTGTAGCCCTTTACATTAATTTATTTTACTTATTTGCAGATTGTTATTCAATTCATGTAAATAAAGGAATTTATTTGTTGATGGAAAGACCTGTGAATGCCCCTTTGTTTACCTGAATTTATATACACACACACACACACACACATACACACACACACACACACACACACAAATAAACACACACACACACACACACACATAAACACACAAATAAACACACACACATAAACACACACACACACACACACATAAACACACATAAACACACACACACACACAAACACACACACACACACA
>CAJPDP010982112.1:0-10545 GCA_905336975.1 Bombina variegata variegata
AATTAGTTAAAAAAAAGCAATCTGGAGAATAGTATAAAAAGCTACTAAACTTCACACTTTAGAGCAGACATCCTCAAACTTGGCCCTCCAGAGGTTTTGGAACTACATTTCCCATGATGCTCAGCCAGCATATCAGCTGGCTGAGCATCATGGGAAATCTAGTTCCAAAACCTCTGGAGGGACAAGTTTGAGGATGTCTGCTCTAGTTGGTAATAGAAGGATTTGTAGGTAAAAAGTCAATGTTTATACAATATAGACTCATCGTGACAGTAAGCAAACTTTTAATCAGACAATGCAAACAAGCTAGCTATTTACAATGTAATGCATGTCATAATTACAGATTTAGATATTTAACTTTCAAAAACATAAATAAGAAAAAAAGACATAAATCACAAGCACATTTTTATTTTCATAACTGCCATATTTATTAATGGATTCATTTTTCCAGACCACAGAGCCCCTTATCAGAACATTAACCATTTTCCTGTCAGTGTGGCCAGATTTGCAATGCAATATTTTGCTGGCTGCTCTTAGGAAGGAAGGGTTAACATATTAAGGAGCCCCAAACTGCACAACCCCACACCCCAAACACTCAGAAGAATTACACATCACATTTACAAGACAGACAGCACTGGGCCAGTGCCAAGGGTCATATAGTGAATTGGGCCATATGGTGAGGAAGATATGTGATTGGAGAAGAGATTGCTCTAACTTTAGAGGTATTTGGGTATTTTATACAAATACATGATTAAAAGGTTTGTTTATTTCAATATCAAGCATTTTGAAAAGAAAAAAAAACATTTTTAGTTGGGCCTCTGAACCCAGTTATTTCAATGAGCAACAGTACTTTCAAAGAACAAATAGATTAAAACAATGAGGCACTCAGCAGTTATTTTACAGCTTTTTTTAATTCTATTGTAGCAACAATGCAACTTCAATTATTTTACCAACAGATTATTCCATTAATTGAAAATACATAAAATTTCAAATAAGGTTAAATAATTCTGTATGACCCTCATGCATTTTACGTGAAATGGAAAAGTGACAGATTGATACAAGGCCATACAATTTTACAGTTGTATAACATATGCATATTTCCCACAATCCTCTTTTTTAAATCTAAGCCTATTACACTCTGCACATAGTGGACTATAGCATCGACATATCCTGCAGGTATATTGTATACCACATGTATCTACTCAAGAGGAAAGTATTGACAGGAATATGAGTGCCAACTAAAGTCTCATCTGTGAGTTGTACTATTTGCTAAGTCATTTGATAAGCAAATTCCTTACCATTATTATAAGATAAAAAGGAGAACCATCACTTCCCCATCACAACACCTGTTGGTCCTAAAAATATTTAAATTATTTTGCTTTTTTATCTTGTGACTCACTCATTCTATCTCTTGAACATCTTACATTTTTTTAACTACGTATAGGCATCATCTTCCCCAAATAATTAATTTCTATATGCTAGGGCTGCACAACTCTAATATACCCTGTACTATGTTAATATACTTTGCATTAGGTCTGTTTGCTATTTCTATCTAACACTGCACCTTGTGCACATTCCCAATGCTGATCTAGGAGCCTACACACTTACTGATTGGTGCAACTTCCATGCCCAATAGTGTACCAATCAGTGGCTAAGTATGGTTTGGGATCAGTACACAAATATGTAAAATGTGCTGTTCAAGTTTTATAAAGGCTAAAGCAGACTTTTTTATGCACTTATTTGACAAAGTGGGTTAAATAGTATTCTAGCGCTATACAGCCCCAGCATATTGCTTTACATTTATGCCCCTTTAAGTGTTTCACAAGGGAAGCTTGTAGCTCTGTAAGCCTTGATTAATGTGTTAGATTCATATACATATATACAGACATAAATTGTTCTACACTTAGACACAGTGCCAAATATTTAACATTTCATTCATTAAAATCACATCATAATAACAAGACACAAATAACAAATTATTTAATCTCTACTGCTAATATTTGATAATTAAAAAAACATAGTTAAATAAATATTAATTTATGATACATTAATACATGAAAGGCAGAACAACCTGTTTACCATGTTGTGGTCCTGTTTTAAGGGTCTGCAACACATTGAAAACATCTACATCCTTATCGATTTTTTCTTAGAAATATAAAATAACCCATCCACATTTTATGTGACCATTGCACCCTTCCCTAGGACTGAGAAGCAACTTCACTGTGTATCAAACAGATTTAGGACAATGTAAGTTTGACTAAATGACCATCATAGCTGTCAGTGTCTTTAAGGTGGTAGCTTATGTGCACATACTGTATAAATAATCTCTGAATTAATTTTATTTTATATTAAAGTTTAGCTGGGCTGACTTACTTTAATAACTATTACTCTCCTCAAGTTAGTACATTTTTTGTGGAAATGCATTTTCACTGTACTCGACCTAGCTAAGAAATACATACATAACATTACTGTACCCTCTGAAAGTGGCACCAAATTAGATAGTGTCTTAGTGCCATGGAAATCTGTCATTTCTAAATGGAAATAGAAGCATTTGTGTACCATAACACAAAAGCTGATGTAAGACCACAAAATAAATGTTTTCATTGCTATTATATTACAGCAGGGAGTGATGAATTTTGGCCTAGGCCAACTAGGTATGTTCCTAGGGCAGCAGTATTTAGGGAGGTGTAGATCTATGGAATTATGACTTTCTACTCCTGTGCTCTCAGTTGTAAGAAATATATAAGGCAAATATGATGGCTGTGAAGGGGTGTTCAGGGTGCAGCAGATTTCCCTATGCCTAGGGCAGCATAACATTTAAATACACCTCTAACAGCATGGCTTGACAGAAAAAAGGAAGTGGGGCCTAACTTTACTAATTGTTCTACCTTTAACTAAATTTAGCCCCCCTTGCCTGGCTGCTAAGAAAGCATGTAACATATTATTTCTGATTCTTGATTTTTAAATAAATCTGTCAAGGTCTGTATTATAGTGTTTAATCTTGGGAATAGCCCCATGTTATAACTGCTTAATTGTCACCATAAATTCAATTTTATTCTATAACTTGAAAAGTGGATTATATGATGTATTATTAGTGCATAATTTCCACCAAGGTCATTGGAAATTTAAGAGGAAATATTCTACTATAAAGATGCAAAATAAAGAAACATATTCATTACTTAGGTTTAATTTCATGAAGTACAGATCTATGATAAAAGGTACAATGTATTAGTTTAAATTACTTCTAGAAAGTAATGCATTACAACCCCCCCCCCCCCTGTTTTTTACAACAGGTTATAACACAAATCACCATTGTTATACAGTTTTTGTTGTAAAGTCTAGATGTTACATTGTCAACTGGATTGTAATCTAGCTCAGTGTGTCTAGGCCTCGTATAAACAAATGCTTCATGATTTCAAGAATTTACACTCACTTGAATAGACATTAATATGCAAGAATTGTGAGTTAAATATTGTGGTTTTTATTTTTAATGGTATATCAGATGTTTATTGTTTAGTGTTTTGTGGTTGTGCAGTTCCTGTGAATCTTTCTTCATATGTTTAACTGGCAATTGTCTTCATGTGCTAGTGCTTTGCAGGATAAAAGGGCATGGCAGGTCTGTCTCAGGGAATACAGTGTGCTCTGCAGGTTTGCGGGCCTCAGACACCCCAATGACCCTGTGTATGGTGTGATGGGATCTCAGACAATCTGAGGTTGACTGACCATGAGATTAGGTCTGAGGTCCTATCACTTCATCACTTCAGGTCCCCAGTGTATGAGTCATACCAGTTCATGCCCCATTCCCTTTAAAACAACCATGAAAAAAGAGACTATTCAGACACAGAACTCCCTTGGTAACCAAAAAAGGTGCAACACATTTTGTGGCAGTCCAGTGTCAACAAACAGTGAAATATGAAATCGACTTCATGACCTGTCACTATTTACTTCTAAAATGTCTTGTGCCTAATTTCTTTCTCAATGTATTTTTTTATCCTATTACATTATTCTATTGTTTCCTTTGATGAAAGGAACCATGTTTATGGTACAGGAAACCTTTTTTAAATGAATGCATTCTTCCATAGTACGTTCTCTAATTGGGATTCAGTTATGCAGTTTTAGCATATTTTACAAATATTTTATCAAAATAGGATAAGAATTAGATTTAGTTGTAAGGAATTTTGAAAATGCTTTCCTAAATAGATTTTTTAGGGTTACTACAATTGATTTTAGAAATTGAGTGTACAGACAGTACAATAGCACTGCATGACTGTGCTTAGAGGCACGTTAAAACGGACCCTAATTTAATGATATTATGTACAGAACTTAGGTATGCTATGACTTGTGGAAGCTTAGTTTTGTTTAAAGGGTCTGCAAGACACCGCTTTATGATGCATTTGTAAAGTGCATAAGGAGGCAAAATTCCCACTTCAACTGTGGTGCTCTGTATTTTTTTCTTTGGTTTATTGGTGCACACATTCTCTTTGGGTTGCATCATTGTTTTGGAGTACAACAACCAGAGTCCTATAATACATATGTCAAGCTGGAGTCTTTCAATTTCCTTTATGACTGAAAATGTTTTAAGTAGTAATAGCTACAAACAGCAACAAAGTAACATTAAGGAAAGTGGCTAGCGGGTGATATTACTTTTTTCCCTAATCATTTTGTATTGGTCAACTAATTATTCTATTGGTGCTTCTCAGCCAAAATTACTTTGTAGTGGCTCCATGACTCTAGCACTAAACACCACAACTCAAAAACCCAACATATTAACACAGAGTACAACACAAAAGAAATAAACATGCTGTAATTCAATATTACCTGTTAGCCAACTAACTACCCAGTGCCTGTTTTAATATCTATAAATCAATACAAGATGTGTCACGTATGTCCTTCATGAGTTTAATGTGTTGATACTTATGTTTTTCTGTTTGATTTTTTGTTCTGAACGAATTTTTGTGTATAAACTGGATTTAAAGGGTTCAAACAATAGATCACAAGTGCTTTTAATCATATTAGTAGCATTATTTGTCTCATGGATGATTTTAAACTTAAATTATGCATTGATCTTCTAGCTTTGTGACAGGTTTTGCGTGTCATCTCACCTGAGTGAGTTTATGTATCTTTACCCCAACTGAACTCTTATGAGCTCCAAAATATAAGTATGAGTGCGTTCAGACATGGTAAAAGTGGAGCATGACTTAAATCACAACAAAGTGGGAATGTACAAGGGAGTGTGCAAATATGTTACAAAGATAAGTGCACTATATGTATACAGCAGAGGATTTTATATGAGTACACTGAGCTGCTTTCTATGCCTATTACTCCTTAAAATCTTTCTAATCCAGTCCTACAAATATCACTTCCAAAACCCCTTACACCACTATAGAGCAGATTTGCAGAGCGTGGTAATACTGGTCTGCCCCATCAGCCTAACATCACTGATCCTTTTTTTATAATTGTTGAACTTTCCTCTCTTTAGATACCTGGGGAACAATGTTGACCCTTCAATAAAAACAAAAGTTGTACATAATATACTTTGCCATCTTGTACCAGCTCATTTTACCCATAAAGATACAGTAGACAATTGCCCTATTAACCTCCTCTATATTAAGTGTGGTGGAAGGAGAAGTAGAAAGAAAAACAAAAGAAGACTTTCTTAGAGTAGAGCAAGAGAGCAGCATGTTGAGATTCCCTATAGAGAAAGAGTGTGGGAGATCTTCACACAGTTGGAGTGCAAGGAAGGAAGCCCACGCCGAGAGACAGAGATGAGCACAAAGGAGTGGGGCAGTTCTTGTGTGCAGATTTGTGAGGTGAATCAAGGCTATGAAGGGTTGATGAGAAAGGGGGAGAGTGCAGTGATTCCATTAAATTCTCATTTGAGCAGTTCTGCGGCGAGATAGTTTAGACCTAAGATACAAGCAAAGAAACAGAGAAAAAGAAAGAGAAAAAGGTCATACACTAAACCAAATGGGTCTTCAGTCTCACAGAGCCCAGAGAATATGACTTTAATGATGTTTAACATATCACTGACATTATATAACTGTAAATATTATAACTTTTCCCTGGTTGCAGTCATAAATGAAAAGGCCAAACGTTTTTCTACAGCTCCCCATCCCATACGAATTTGTGATCAGTGGCTACATTATTTGACTACAGTCATATTTGTTATCCCTGGAGATATCCTGCCTAATAATTATATAGAATGTGCAAAAGAGATTTTATTAAAAAATAAGTAAATAAAGCTGCCCTTGTATGTCCAGAGATTTTGTCCTGAGATGTTGAGTGTTGCCCACTCCCTTGTGTCCAGTCATTACAAGGGTGTATTATTAATTTTGTTCCATGTGACATAGCCCCAAGACACATTCATTCCCATCACTGCTATTATACAGTTTTGTCCTCTTATCCTATGAATCTTATCCTGTGCTGTACCACTCATCCCCAGCAGAGTGTGTCTCACAGTCTCACCGAATTGAGCCTGCCAGTAATGGGTTGAAGGCATACAGCCAGTCGTGCATGTCCTTGTCATTGCTGGCTTGCAATAGAATGCCACGGTGCTGCGTGCACACTGCAAATGTGTTGGGAGTCTGTAAAAGATAGAAATAAGTTTGTTTAATAGTAAATTATATATATATATATATATACCACAAACATCAAAGGCAATCTCTAAATTTACATTTATTTTTCACATCACATCAATGCAAATTTCTAAACAATTAATAGTTTAATCCAAAACATAGATGCAGCAACCATACATTTTTTAGTTCTCTATCTATATTGTTTAAGGGCAACAGTCTTACCTTCAGCATAGCCTGCTGATCCTCACTGTACTCCACCTGGGCTTGGGAAAGGTTGAGAATGGCCCTCTCCACTGGGTCACGGTCGTTGTTATAAATGTAAACATATGGACGTCGGACCACAACGTACCTCTTCACCCAGCCTCCTGTATGTGGCTCCAGGAAATGTAGATATCCCTTCTTAGACACTATAGGGCTGCATAAAATTGTGCAGATTTAAAGGAAGATAAAAAAGGATCAACATAATATCTGAAACTGTCAAAAATTACAGTGAAATCAGAAAATTCCTTCTGCTCTTTCTGCTAATTCCAACTTGTCTTAATAAAAAAACTGTTACTGGAAAACATACATTTACTTGATATTTTGTTATTCCAGTGCACTTAATCATGTCTTGTTACATTATCCATTTAAAAAAAAAAAATTCTTAGTATTTTCCAGTCTTCAAGCTTTTTATTTACCAAAGAGTGGGTATTAGGTAAGCCAATCATATGTCCGCTCTTGTAAGATTCTTTTTGGCGAGTGATATGGCATATGATTGACTTACTGCTCTTCAGTTCCTTGATACATTTATGACTGGGGACTGACAGCAGTGACTATACTACTGCTATTCTTTTAATCACATCATTTAATATGAAATAAACCATTTCATTTTATAGTGTCTATGATTCTTTTGAATTAATTTAAATGTTTTTCTTTTTTCTTTAGTTCCATAACAAAGTGTTTACTCTTATACCAATATATATTTGTAGCCAGTGGTAACCGGGTGACCAATATTTTAAAATTGATATGGTCAGATATATTCTGCGAGTAGAGTAGGGTTTGTGTTTCTATGTTCTAAATAACTGCCTTTTCCTGACGGCCTGGACATGCCATAAATGCAGCACTTTTATTATTCCTTTGTCCTAGAATTATCCAAGTTAATGGTGTGCAGAGCCAGTCTACTCCCCCATGCTTGTGTAACCCATTTAACCTATTCTCAATTACCTGACCCGGATCTCCTGTATGTCTGGAACAAACAAGTTGAGGGGGCTCTTCGCTGCACTGGTGGGAGACTTCTGTACCTCTCCTGCTGGGCTCAGGAGGTCTCGCTCTGGACTGAAAGCACGAGACAGAGGCTGCGGACTTGTTGTGGAAGGAAGAGAGAATGGCAAGGTGAGAAAGGCATAACAATGATAATGAGCTTTTGAACATGTTATTTATACACTTGTGCACCTGTAATTTTTTGTTTGTTTTAACTTGCTACAAATGCACTAAAATGAAAATAATAATTTGAAATGTGATGCATGGAAAAAAGCAAGAGAGTCGAAATTTGTTGGATAAACTATAATTAACTAATATTTCATTTAGCTCCTCTATAAGATAAAAAAAAATAAAGATTTACAATTTTATTTCAATGGAAATTTTATTTCTCAACTAACCTCATTCTAATTGTTCTGAAATGACAACACATAAGTAGTAGGTAGAGCTCAAACGTTATGTCTTATGACCGTATTTCACTGAAAGCTTGTTTTTTTCCCCATACAGTAGAACGAGTTAAATATCTAAATAAGAATTTCTGATACGTTTAACAAGTAGCTAATTGAATGGAAACAGGACCCAGTGAAAATTACTTCTGTGAATTCTCTGATGTCACTTGTAAAAATATATCTGTGGTATGCAAATTATCTTTCATTATCCCTGCTCCATTCAGTGTTCAGTCTCTGCATTTCTGGCATGTCTCTTACATATTAATTTGATTACCTCCCACTGTGTCAGCTTAACTTTGGCCATCTATTATCTGTGTCCCCCCCATTTCCATTGCTATGACCTGAGTTTTACCATCAACAGCTGTTCTTTTACTTTTCTATTATTCTGCAAATAATTATGTAGACTCATTTTACATGCACATATATGTAAACTTAAGATCATCTATGGGGAATCATTGCAGGGTTCAATCCAGACAAGAGATTTTGTATACGAGTGAGCATCTTTTCAGAGAAAGCAAAAATGATGATAAAAGTAACTTTTTTTATTTTCTTTATTGAAAGAAAGATAATGAACAAAATAAATGGTATCGTACAAGTTTAACAAACAAAAAGAAAAGTCAATCCAGTCAAATGAAACAAGTACAATATAGTCCAAGTTAACATTAACAGATTGTTTTTAGTACATGTGAATCTATGTCTTAGTATTAAATGAGAGCGTATCTCACTATGTAGGGAGAATATCCAAAAATAGGACTAAATAAAGATATGATTTGTTGATGGAACATGGTGACATCAATTATATTTTTATGTTTATGAATAAGTAACTATAACAGCAACTCAAGTTCTTGTCTCTGTTATATACTGTAAAAAATGACTGTATTCTCAGGAAGTTAAATGTTCTGCAATATAATATCCCCATAATGATAGTAAGCAATATAATAGTGTTAATGTATAAGAGGAGATAAAAAAAAGTATAAATTGGTTCTTTCTGCATGGAAAAGGCAAAGAAAAAAAAGAAGAAGGGAGAAATATAGAAAAAGATTGTAATGTTGATATCTATGTAAACTTTCCCGCCTCTCCTCGCATTATCCAATATTTAAGTAATCAGGGTAGACAGGGTCGAAATATTTACTTATGTATATATATAGTACCTAGTGAGTTATGTACAAATTCTTCCATTCATCTAATGTAAATAATAATGTCTTTAACTTGTGTCCAGGTGGGTGTTTATTCTTTCAACCAGGCCCTTGCTAATGTTATTTTACAAGCAAGGAGGTTTATAATATTGAGAGATCTTTGCTCTTGTCTCAGTTTAGACAAGTGAAGGTGGGGCAATGCCACTGGAACTGTAAAGGATTTACACCCTAACTGGAGACATATCTGAGAGATCTGATTCCAAAGTGTTTGGATTTTAGGGCATGTCCACCAGACATGTAAGGGAGAGCCAACTTGACATTCTATCCAGCATAAATTCGATTTACTGGGGAACATTTGATGTAGGGTCTGAGGAACCATATGCTATCTAACTAGGATTTTATAGTATATTTTGTATAAGGTGACACAGTGTATTGCTTTTTGTATATATTAAGGCTTTCTGCCATGTCTCCAGTGAGCTAGTGATTGATAAATCTCTTTCCCATTTTACAAATTTAGGGGAATCTAATAAGAGGGTGCAGTGTGTTGTAAGTGGTTCATATAGTTGCATGCCAGCTTTCCATCTTGTTTCACAGGGAGAAGTACTCTTAACTGGTCTTGGGAGATGCCCCATGCTTTCAGAAGGGAATAAATTCTTCAGAGATCAAATCGAAATTTCACAGGCACTTGGATGTGATCTATTAATTTTATCATATGGGATCATGTGGTGGAAATCAGTCTTAGATGGTTCCACATAAGTAACTATATTTTATGTGACATTGCTTCTATATAAGTGGCCATCCTTAATCAGCACCAGAAATAATTAATAACTTTTTAAGCAAAGATAAGAATTATGCATGTGACCACATGAAGTGACAGTACTAACAATATACAGTCATACCTCAAAGATATTGCGGGTTTGGTTCCAGACCAACGCAATAAAGTGAGTCACACTAATTTTTTTGTTTTCCAGTGTATATAAAAACATAATTTATGCTTACCAGATAAATTCCTTTCCTTCCGTATAGTGAGAGTTCACGGCTTCATGCCTTACTCTTGGGAAATACAACACCTGGCCACCAGGAGGAGGCAAAGACACCCCAGCCAAAGGATTAAATATCCCTCCCACTTCCTCATTATTCCAGTCATTCTGC